>JAJIBD010009049.1:0-39569 GCA_021461705.1 Cryptotis parvus | reverse complement strand
TGGTAAATTCTAACTGTCCCACCTGGGTGCAGTGGGTATAAAGAGGAGCTGTGCCCAATCTAGAAAACATAGAAGTCTTAGTAGATGTATAAGTTAGAACTTATTCAGTCAAGGTGACTTCTGTAACTGCCACACCCTCTAGCAGTGTTTACATAGAAGAGAAGTCTCATTAGAATGAATCTTGGCTTAAATAGGTTAAGCTGGGAGTGGGCAAAACAACAAAGCTCCCAGATTAGATAAACCTGTCCTCCAACACTAATTTCATGCACAAATGTTTCTTTTTTTTTTTTTTTTTCTTCTGGGTCACACCTGGCAATGCTCAGGGGTTATTGGTGCTTGGGGAACCATATGGGATGCCGGGATCGAACCCGGTCCGCCGCGTGCAAGGCAAACGCCCGCCTCCGGCCCGATGCACAAATATTTCTAAGCATTCAACTGGGGACATAAGAATTTGTCTTCGATTCTGTTTTCTTCCAGGTAGCGCTCTTGCAGAACTTCCTCAGGGGTTGAGACTGACGTCTCCATCCTATGCTCTAGGAAATGCTACTTTCGGGGCTAGAGTGATAGCACAGCGGGAAGCCATTTGCCTTGCACATGGCCAACCTGGGGTGCCATACCTGGCATCCTATATGGTCTGCCAAGTGCCACCAGGGAGTGATTCCTGACTGTAGAGCCAGGAGTCACCCCTGAGAATTGCCAGGTGTGACCCAAAAAAGAAAATGCTGTTTTCCCAGTGATCCCAGTAGGCCCCTGATGATGTCATTTGCCAGTTTGATTTGGCATCTGTACTGGTAACCTTGACTAGTTGTTGCCGCCTGACTTAGAGTTTGGGGTTTGTGATAGGAGGCAGAAAACAGAGATTTAGATGATATTCCAGGAAAATACCGATCCTGTCAGCAGAAGAAAGGGGAGTGCTTGTTGGATAAGCAAAACAACTGATATGTGCAGAATTAAGAAATAAAAATTTGAAAATGTGGTAGAACACAGTAGAATGAGTGGCTCAGTGCATGCCTGAGCTGACATGATCTGTCCCTGAGGGTGACATGCCACCTAGGCCTAGAGGTATGTACACATCTGTGCCTCTGTTGGCTCTTGCTTGTCAAGTGCCATTTAAGAAGAAATTGCATCCTTAGTGTTGGAGTGATAGTACAACGGGTACTATACTAAAGAGCATACCCTTAGCACGCGGGCCGACCGGGTTCAATCCCCGACATCCCATTTGGTCCCCAAGCACCGCCAGGAGTAATTTCTGGGTGCAGAGCCAGGAGTAACCCCTGAACATCACCAGGTATGACCCAAAAAAGCAAAAAAACAAATGGACCAGAGCGATAGTCCATCACCTAGGGTGTTTGCCTTGCACATGGCCAACCTGGGTTTGAGCTCCGCATCCCATATGGTCCCCTGAACACTGCCAGGAGTAACCCTAAGCATTGCTCGGTGTGACCTAATAAAAGCAAAAAAAAAAAAAAAAAGAAGAAAAATTGCAGTCCATGTTATTTTTGCTGGCCTTGGTTGTTAAATAATAGCACACATAGAGAAGTATGAAATGGCTTTCATTCTTCTGTATGAAAAGGTTTCATACTTCTGTAGACTAGGTAACTTTTTCCCTTATTTTCTGGTCTGTTTCCTAGTAACAAGATTTTTTTTTTTTTTGAGAGGGTGGGCCCACACCTGGCGATGCTCGGGTGTTACTCCTAGCTCTGCACTCAGGAACTACTGGCAGTACTTGGGGAACCTTATGGGATGTCGGGATCCACCTGGTGGCTTGGCCGCGTGCAAGGCAAATACTTTTACTTTCCCTCTGGCCCCTCTTAACAAGATTTAAATTTTAGGGGCGCCGATGTGTATTAAAGGACTGCTGCAAAATTCCCGACAACACAGTGTTACCCCCCAGAAACTGTGGTTCCCCCGTTCACCGTTTTCTCAGGCTGCCCAGGTAACCATGCATGTTCATTATCATAATTCATTTATTTTCCATCATGCAGCTTCTGTCTCTGATAATATATCTACCAGCAAACTATTACATTCTCCTTTTAGGAAATACTACTTAAACTATCCTGTTTAACTAGTTCCATGACTAGATGGATAGTACTGGGATAAGGTGCTTGTCTGGCATGTGGCTGACCGTGGTTCATGTGTAGCCAGGAGTGATCCCTGAGCACAGAACCAGGAGTAAGCCCTGAGCACTGCCTCAGGAAAGCTTCTCTTGTCCCCTTTCCCCATAAAATCATGTATCTTTTAGTTTGGATTTCTGTCACCTAATAGTGGGGTCAAGGGTGGGAAAGGGCTCTTACTGTGCTCAGTTCTACTCTTGGCTCCTTGCTTCAGCCCTTTGAGCTATCTCACTGGCTTTAAAAAAAAAGAAGGAAAGAAAAAAAGCAAAGCTCAAATGTATGAATTTGTAATCCTAAAACTTATAATCTTGCCTGTTAATTTGCAAAAGGTGCCTAAGAGAATTCTTTAGTTTTCAGACTTTATTTTTATTTATTTATTTATTTATTTATTTATTTATTTTTTTTTTTATTTATTTATATTGCTTTTTTTGGGTCACACCCAGCGATGCTCAGGGGTTACTCCCTGGCTCTGCACTCAGGAATTACTCCTGGCGGTGCCTCGGGGACCTTATGGGATGCCGGGGATCGAACCTGGGGCGGCATGGGCCAGCCGGGCAAGGCAAACACCCTCACCCGCTAGACTATCGCTCTGGCCCCAGTTTTCAGACTTTTTTTTTCTCTTCCCTGGGTCTTTTTTGGTGTTTTTTTGTTTATTTTGTTTGGGGTGTTTTGGCTACACACAATGCTTAGGGCTGACCTGAGCATTGTTGTCAGGAATGCTCATTCCTGACTGCACTGAGGAATCACTCCTGGCGGGCTTAGAGAGACCATCTGGAGTGCCAGTATCGAACCCCGTTGGCTGTGTGCAGAGCAAGTGTCTTACCCTGCTTTACCCTCTGCGCTCTCTGTCCCCATCTTCCTTGTTATTTTATCTCAAAGTATATAGGTTTATAAATGAATTTATAGATATGTGTATATAATAAGGGCATTTAATGTATATAACATATGTCATGTATGGTTATGTATATGTTACATATGTGTAGGTATATGTGTGTACACAGATACACACAGAAATATGTAAATTTTATGCTTATAGACTATTGTGTTCCAAAACATGTTTTCTTTTTTGGTATTTATTTCTTTATTGCATTTTGGGTCATACCTGGCAATGCTCAGGGGTTCCTCCTGGCTCTACACTCACTCAGGAATCTTTCCTGGTGGTGCTTGGGGACCCTATGCGATACCTGGGATCGAACCTGGGTTGACTGTGTGAATGGAAAACACTCTCCCACCTGTTCTATCACTCCAGCCCCCATATTGTCCATTTTTGGTTTTGGGGCACAGCCATCTGTTCCTAGGTGTTGCTCCAGGCTTTATGCTCAGGGATCATTCCTGGCAACACTCACGGAATAGGGTATTAGGTTACCCACTGTGCTGTTTCTTAACCGAAATATTTTTGTTAACAGTACATCTTGCACATTGTGTCAATATGTAGAGATCTTCTTTATTCATTTTATTTATTTATTTATTTATTTATTTATTTATTTATTTATTTTGCTTTTTGGGTCACACCCAGTGACACTCAGGGGTTACTCCTGGCTCTGCACTCAGGAATTACTCTTGGGGTGCCTGGGGGACCATACGGGATGCCAGGGATCAAATCCGGGCCAGCATAGGCCAGCCGCGTGCAAAGGCAAATGCCCTACATGCTGGGCTATCGCCCCGGCCCTATTTTTTGCTTTTTGAGTCACACCCGGCAATTCTCAGGGGTTTCTCCTGGCTCTGCACTCAGGAATTACTCCCTGGCGGTGCTCGAGGGACCATATGGGATGCCGGGATCGAACCTGGGCAGGCATGGGCCGGCTGTGTGCAAGGCAAACGCCCTACCTGCTGGGCTATCGCCCCAGCCCCTCTTTATTCATTTTAGTGGTTACGTGTTTTTACCTTGTATGAATGTACCACAATGGGTCTAATAATCCCTTTTCTTTACTAATGGAAATGTTGTTGCATTTACAGTGTTGTACAAATATTGAGCAGTTGGGCAGGAAGTTGGATGATAGGTCACAAAGCTATTAAGTGTTGCTAGCTCTTTCTAACTGTCTCTTTAGTGTGGTTGTGTGTGAAGCATGCTTTCACCCATTATATGTGAGAATGCCTCTCTCAGGAAGTTTTCAGTATGGGGCTGGAGAGATAGTACAGTGGGTAGGGCATTTGCCTTACATGTGGCCAACCCCAGTTCTATCCCCAGCATCCTGTATGGTCCCCCAAGCACCATCAGGAGTAATTCCTGAGTATCACTGGGTGTGATCCAAAAAGAAAAATAAAGAAAAATTTCAGTATGGTTGTCCCATATTTTGTCCACAGGAGAACATTTCTGTAGGGTGGTGTGTAGTGAGCGGGCTTGTGCATTGGAGTTTTCTCACTGTGAGGCATTTCCTGCCTCCAGGTGGTCACCTTGTCTTGCTCAGTGGTATGTCCCAAGAATCTTGAATAGAGACAGATCCGTGACCCGCGTAGCAGTGTGAGATGCCTCCATTCTTCGGGGTCATGCACTAACGACCTAGTCTCAGATGCTGGAAGGTTTTTGTCCATTGGTGGCTGCTTTGTTTGTTTTCCCTACACGTACAGATCAGTTTCATCTTGAGGATGCGGTCAGTAGAAATAGTATTCGCACTATCTCGACAGGGTGTACCAGTGACTGGCAGACGGGCCTACAGCAGTGTGAGCTGCAGGCCTTGCTGGTGCCATGGGGCTTGACCAGGCTCTTTCTTTCCCCAGGCCTCTTCTCAGGGGAGCTCCCAGAATGCACCCAGGAGCTGATGATTGATGTCACCAAGAGCTACTACCAGAAGTTTTTGCCCTTGACACAAGTCTAATGTCTCTGCCTCCTGTCTAGAATTCGCATGAGCTCTAGAATGAACTTGGGGACAAAGTGAGCCAGTGAGACCGGCACGGCGCTCTTTGTGTCACTGACACCTTCCACCTCCTCTCCCTTTCTCTCTCTCTTTTTTTTTTTTAATTTCTCAGTCCTGGAGACCGGAGAGATAATATAGTGGGTCAGATCCTTGTCTCGCACACAGCTGACCTGGGTTCCATCCTGGCACCTTATGTGACCCACTAGCTCTGAGTGCAGAGCCGTGAGTTAGCCCTGGAGCACAGCCACGTGTGGACCCCAAACTAGCAAAATTCTAAGTTTTTCTAAGACTTCATAACAGAAAATCTTGGGGGACATTGTCACCCAGTGCTCTGGTTAAGCATCATCTGTTAGCCATAATCTGGGACCCACAGAATCATCTATGCAGAGTACTCCGCCCTGCTGATCTTGTGACTGGATCCCACCTGGAGTCACTCTGTGCCCCAGTGCAGAGGGTAGGAAGGGGGCCATGAGCAGCTCACGGGGGTTAGCTCTCCTGCTCCTGACCCATTTGGCCACTCACCACGGTTGCTCATAATCTTGTCAAAGAAGCATATGCAACTTTCTAGAGCCCAGATCCATATTTGCTAGTAAAGCTTAAAGGGAGGGGTGTTTCTCTGTTTCCTACAACAAAAGCTGTGGAGCGCTCTCTTCAGTGGTTGAAGCACCCTGTAACACCCTGTGAATGAATGGGGCTGGCCTTCTCTTCTCTGCCTCATCCCTGTGGGCAGAGTTGAGGCTTTATTCCACTAAGTTATAGCATTTGCGGTCCTTGTTCCCCTGTCCTAAAACCATTCCCCTACACTGCATTTGCTGGGAACCTCACTATTCAGCCCAGGCTGTTTTCCTTGGGCCCGCTCTCCTAGGTATGTGGGGTCTCTAAAGTTATTCAGTGGACACAGAACCCTGAAGTCTCCGTTGCTGTTCTTCCCAGCTCCTTCCTGGCAAGGGGCCAGTCCACTTCAGCTCTGCTCCTCCCTGTTTGTTTAGAAGGAGGCCTGGCTGAATGCCTGAGTTCTGCCGTGGGTCAGGTAGAACACCTCCACCCAGAGCATTAGGACTGAGCAGGAGGTGTCTTCATTTACTGTCTGGTTGTTGGATTTACAAAAGCAACTGTATGTGATCATCTCTGCTAGTTCAGTGTAACACTATCCTGCTTTTATATGTATATTAAAAGATTGACACCTGCAACGAGTTACTTGAAAGTGATCACTCTTACTTCCAATGAGACCCATCTCCATTGTTTGGGCAGTTTTCTTGGTGACTGGTGCTCTGTCTCCAGCCGTACATAATAAGGTGGTGGTTATTCTCTTTTACAAGTGAGAGGAAAAATCACTCAAAGATGCCAAATAGCCTGATAAAGCCCTTACAGCGAAGAAGTGGCTGATCCTGAAGTCCCACCTAGGTCTGTTTGGCCCCACAGCCCAGATACTGCAGCCCCTCCCTGGTGAGCAGACACAGATTCAACCTTGGAGCACCTGTGTACTGTACCATGCTGATAGCAGAGAAGGTTACAGTTTGGGGATGCGTATCCAGGTGACTCCCTTATTCCTTTATGCCACTATGCAATTGATTGTTGGAGTTGGCTAGCATTACATCTTATTTGCTGTCTTACGTGTAACAGGATCTAATCCGCCCTGTGTTTGAATATCTCCAAAGGAAGCTTTTCACTTTCTGCCATCAACTTCATTTCTTTCAGTTTCGTTTTTTGGGGCCTCGGGGCTTACTCTTGACTTTGCCTCAGGAGTCACTCCTGGCAGGGTCCTGGGGACCATATGGAGTGCTGGGTATTGAACCCAGGTTGGCCTCATGCAAGGCAAACACCCTCCCCGCTTGTACTATTGCGGTGGCCCCCTCAACTCCTTTCCTAAGCTGCCTTTGAGAGGGTTGTCCCGTGCTTTTAGAGACAATTGACATGCCATTGTATTGGTGCCAGCTTACATTACAATTCTGTGTTTGTCCACACTGTGGAATAACCCAGACAGCCACCACCATTCAGAGTTGCAAAGTTTTGTTCTTATTTATTTGTTGTGCCAAAAACTAGTAACAATTATGGACCTCAATCCATGACCTGAAGAATGGCTTGAGGCTCTTCCCTGTCCCTGGAGCAAGCAGATGCCCTTGGGTTACACTTGCTTGTGACAGGTCTTTTTGAGATGTTACTGGTGCCCACTCGAGCAAATCAATGAACAATGGGAAGACAGTGATACAGTGACAGTGAATATGAACTTCTAAGATCTACTCTTTTCCTTTCTTTTTGGATTTTGGACCATAGCTGGTAGTTTGGGATCTACTCCTGACCCTTTGCTCAGGGGTCTTTCCTGGTGGGGCTCCGGGAACCATATGGTACCAGAGAGAGACTCTGGGCCTCCTGCATTCGCTCAACCCATTGAGCCCTATTTCCAAGCCTTTCTTGGTCACTCTCATCCCCCACCCCCTGCTGCCCTCTATGGCTGTAGTGGCGACCCAGGATCACGTGCCTTGCTTGTGGCACTTGCCAGGCCACACACATCCGGTTGAGTGTCCACACACTCTCTGCAGGGTCGGCCTAAGGCTGCGCACCTCAGCTGCATGGCTCTCAGGTGAGCTGTCGTGCTCACCAGGGTGTGCTCCACCTCTCTGGCTATGGGGCTCCTACACTTTGTCTTATGATGGGGTTCCGAAAGCAGAACTTCCAGGACTGGACCAGGTGCTGGTGGGGGGCAGGGGACTCCTACTCTGCCTCATGCTGGAGAAACAAGGCTAGTTCTGAGCCAGGCCCTGACCCTCACAGAATCAAGCAAGTCTAGGGTTCGATCCTGAGTGACTGCTGACATGTGAGCCTTGGGGCATCTTTCTCTTCTTGTCCTTCTTTTTTTTTTTTTTTTTTTTTGGCTTTTTGGGTCACACCCGGCGATGCTCAGGGGTTACTCCTGGCTCTGCACTCAGGAATCACTCCTGGCAGTGCTCGGGGATCATATGGGATGCTGGGATCAAACCCGGGCCGGCACAGTCCGGCCGTGTGCAAGGCAAACGCCCTACCCGTTGGACTATTGCTCCGGCCCCTAAAGTCACATTTCAAGTCTCCCCCCACATCTGACTTTTTCTTCATTTCAGTCATTAACCTAAATGGACACATTTATTTGATTTCTCTCTGACACCTCAATTAATCTGGAAAAAATGATTTACAAAAGAAGGACAAGATGGGGCCGGAGCGATAGCCCAGCGGGTAGGGCTTTTGCCTTGCAAGCGGCTGGCCCATGCCAGCCAGGGTTCGATCCCGGCATCCCATATGGTCCCCGAGCACCACCAGGAGTAATTCCTGAGTGCAGAGCCAGGAGAAACCCCTGAGCATTGCCGGGTGTGAGCCAAAAAGCAAAAAAAAAAAAAAAAAAGAAAAGAAGGACAAGAAGAGAAAGATGGTTAGGCACAGTGGTTAGGGCATTTGCCTTACACACTACTGACCCAGTTTTGATACACGGTATCCCATATGATCCTCTGAGCTCCGCTGGGAGTAATGCCTGAGTGCAGAGCCAGGAGTAACCCCTGAACATTGCCGGGTGTGACCCAAAAAGCAAAAATAAATAAATAAATAAATAAAAATAAAAAAACAAAAAACAGAAATGTGACTTTAAAATAATCTTGACATAGATCTAGCATATGATTTGGAGACTCATGTTCAGTTAGTGGCAAAGGTGCGTGTCATAAACGAGTTAACCCAGCCAGACTCAAGGGTGACCGCTCTAGCCGCCACAGCTAGCCTGCATGTGTGTGGGCAGATGCCCAGGTCCACACAGCCTCTTCTTCACCCACATGCGAGCACCTCTTCCCCACACGTGCTCCTCTGCGCCTCGCGGCTTCATTATCGTTGAGATTGTTCATGTTGGCACCAACATAAAGAGGTGATAGAAAGCAGTTGCTAACACCGACAATGTTTCCCACTTGGAAACAAGCCCTCTTCAGAGTGTTTTATGTTTATTCATTCCTTGAGTTCACTCAAGAGCCACGAGGCATGTAATGTTTTGCTCCTTAGTGAACGAGGGCTAAGTCAATTATTGGAAGTTTTGTGATGACAAAGCTAGGCAGTCTGGCTCAAGCCCATATGTTCATCACTACTCTGGAATCCCTCCCTGTTACGATGTTTCTCATTGGCCAAAATGGTTGTCACCTAGCCAGCTTGCTTCTATTGTAGAGAAGGTTAAGAAAAGAGTATTTTGCTTTTTCAGATAGGCCAGGAGAGAGGAAATTGATAATGAGCGTTGCTGAACCTTTCACTCCTGTCTGCCACAGGAAGCCTCGTATTCCCTGTGAGAAGACTGAGGCCTTGCAGTGTGCCTATTGCAGTCTTGAAATGGAGACCCAAGGTACCAGAGAGAGAGAGACGAGAAGAGACAGAGAGCGCTGCAGGCAGAGTGCTTGCTTGCATTGACTGACTTAAGTTCCATCCCGGGCACTCTTCTGAGCACTGTCAGGAGTGACCTCTGAGCACAGAGTCAGGAAAAGCCCCGAGGACCACCACGTGTGGTTCAGGCACCACAAAGTTAATTTAAAATAAATGGAAACTTAAAATTCTGTGCTGTAGATTGGTGCTCAGCGGAAAAATAGCACAAACAGGCTTAGACAGAATCAGTTACAGCACCTCATTGCAAGTGTCAGAAACCCACCTTGAAGCAGTTTCAACTCTAAAGGGCTTTCTTGGCTTACACAGCAAATGAGGGACAAGACCGGCTTGAGAGGCAGCGGAACGTGGCCCTCACATGAGTTATTTAATATCTCTGCCTGGTCCCAAACTGCAGTGAGTCTGACCACTGAATCCATAGACGGAGCGCAATGCCCTGGCTGCTGTTTGGGGAGCACCCCGACTCTTCACTGGCCCCGACCATATGTTTCTGAGATGGTAATCCATCGGGCTCCTTCAAAAGGCAAATCCATATCCTTTCTACCTTCGTGTTTGTTAATAAAGGTGCAGAGTGGGCTATCGTCAGACACTTACCAGAATCCAGTGACTCAGAGAAGAGAGACTGTTTCTCTCTCCACTTGCAGGGTGTGTGTGTGTGTGGGGCGGGACATAGCTGGCCCCTGACAAGATTAGCCGACCTCCAGAGTACACATCGCCACACTGAGCTCAGAAAAGTCAAACTGGGCAGCCAGAACTCCCAGCAGGAGGTGCTGTCAGTAAAGGGGAGGGAAAGAACAGAACTTGGGTGACAGCAAGCCCGTCCCGAGGCCTGGATATGGCATCCTGGACTTAGACTGCAGGTGGCACAGCCTGTGTCGGGGGAACTTTTTCTCCATCCTCCCACATGGCACAGCAGCCGCAGCCCCTGGGAGTGACAGAGGAGACACTACAACAGTAAATGTGTCTCTTGTGGACTACGACTGTTTAGAGTGTGGGGAGCCATCATGAGTGCGTGCCTGGTGACAGGCCACCAGAACTCTGTCTCCCTGGTGCCTCTCACCCTGGGGACAATCAGCAGGCGATTATTGTCATTACCCCAGAGCAGAGTCTATTTGTCCTCTAATCCCAGAGAGGGGCTGGTGGGAGGACCTCGGCTGACACTCTTTCCTGTTGGCTGAGGCCAAGGGCAGGGTGGGTAGGGCGGGCATTGGGTGGTTGAGCTTCCAGCAGGACTCCAGAGCCCTTCGCTCGAGTTGGCTTTATGGGCCCTCAGATTCTGGGATGTAGTCCACAGGCACTCTGCCACTGGGCCTCATCCGTGGACTCCAGATCACTTGATCACTTGACATCCCGATATTCGTTGATTTGCTCGAGCGGGCGCCAGTAACATTTCCATTGGACCCTATCACGTGCCACTGTAGCCAATGGCATCTGGTTGTTTCAGGAATACAAAGAGCGTCAAACCGTTCGTTCAGGGTCTTGACGAAGAAGTCTGACCATCTTGTAGGTGGGCGGCCACGTGATCTTTTGACATCCTGTGGGATCCAGTCAGTAACGGCTCTAGTCCAGCGGTCGTCTCCAAATTGCATTACATGTCCAGCCCATCTGATTTTCGATGCCTTGGCAAACGAGACAGCATCCCCTGACTCTGGAACAGTGATGGAGGTCAGAACTCCGATTCCTTCTCTCACTTGAGTGAGGCGTGATATTCCAAGCATAGCTCTTTGGATTCCTCTCTGGGAGACCCGAATAGCATTCTCATCCTGCTTTCGTAGGGCCCAGGTCTCTGAGGCATATGTTAATGCAGGGAGAATGGTGGAGTTTAAGAGATGTGCCCAGAGCTGGAGGTTCTTTGTCTTTTTAGCTATTTCTTCGATGCTTTTGAAGGCATTCCATGCCGCTCTCTTCCTCCTGTGCAGCTCAGATATACCTATATTAAAAAAATAAAAATTAAAAAATATATATATTAAGAAAATGGGGCTGGAGCAATAGTCTATCAAATGGGGTGGGCGTTTACCTTTGCGTGTGGTCGACCCGGAATCGATCCCTGGCATCAAGTATGGTCCCCATACATGAGCACTATCAGGAAAGATTCCTGAGTGCAGAGAGTAACCCCTGAACATCTCTGGGTACAACCCCCAAAAAATAGAGAATGAAGAACCTCTCCTTTTAAATCAGTCCACCATAAAGAAGAGAGGGGAGAAACCCTCCCTGGGCTGGGAGAAAGCTCCAAATGGTCCCTGAGCACTGCTGGATGTGCCCCCCCATGTTATTTTTGTTTTTGGGGGTTCTTGGGGATCACTCCTGGTGGGACTTAGGGAGGGGGCTGTGATGCTGTGAGTCAACCCTCGGTGAGCCCTGTGCAAGGCAAGCACATGCCCATCGTCTTACCTCTCCAGACCAGTCCTTGTTTTGTTCTGTTGGGGGAGGGCACACTAGAAAACATTTAATCCCCAGCATTCAAAATAGTAGGAGCTTTTCTTTGTTTTGTTCTGGTTTTGTGCCACACAAGGCAGTGCTCCGGTTACTCCTGGAAGGTTCAGGGGAACGTCACGGAATGCCCAAGGCAAGCACTCTCCCTGCGCTGTATCTCTCCTGCCCAGCAGGAGCCTTGATAAGCCGTTATCCAGGGGAGGAAACTGATCTTCAGTGGGGCACAGAGGGAAGCCCGTTTGCCCTGGGTCACAGCCGTGGAAAGCTGAGCTCATCCCTGGCTGCCAGGTGCTCATGCAGCTCCTTCCTCTCCTGGGCTTTTGGTCCATTGAGCCTCTGCTTTCTACATATCTTGTAGTTGGTTGGTCCCACCTGCCTTCAGCATGCTTTTCTGACCTGGACGCCCCCTACTGTGCTTCCCCAGGACAGCGAGAGTGGCCTGGTGGTCCTCCTGGCCTGCTGGAGAGACCGTGCATGTGCACTCCCAGGAGGCACAGGAAGGGAAGTGACACCAGCTGGCTATCAGAGCTTGGCACGGAATCCTGAAATATTTCTCAGCCCTGCCTCTTTTTTTTGCTTTTTGGGTTACAACCAGCAATACTTGGGGGTTTACTCCTGGCAGTGCTCAGGGACCATACGGGATGCCAGGGATCGAACGCGGATGGCTGTGTGTAAGGTTAACGCCCTGCTGTACTATGGCTCCAGCCCCTTGGCCCTGGCTCTTGCTGGCTTCCTTCCCCATCACCGGTGGTGTCTGGTGCATGCACTTCTGATTTCCCTGGTAGCAGCCAGAGCCGAGGACGTAGAAGGGCAGGAGGAGAGAGGGTCATCGGAGGCTGAACACCCTGGGGTGAGACACAGGTTTCTGTAGTTCCATTAACAACGGAGCCATCCCAGCGTGGAATGAAGTGCTGTCCTGAAAGAATCCCCCGAGAACCTTAGGAGGGAGGCGCAACCTCCCTTAGCTTGCATCCTCTGGGACATGGTAGCCTCCACTTTATGGAAACAGGGCCACAGAGAGGGTAGGAAACTTGCCCGGGTCCAGATGGGAAGAGGCAAGGCTGACGTTTGAGCCCAGGTTTCTTGAGTCCTGCTTTTGGGTGGGGAGTGAGGGAGAGTGTGAATCGGGAGACTGGGATTGTGTGCTAGGCAGGCAACGGCCTGGAGAGGACATTTGTGATGAGTAATCTAGCCCGCAGGGGCTGACCTGGAGCTCCAGTCCTGCTGCTTTCTGGCTGCCTGACCCTGGCGAGTAATCTAATTCAGAAGTGCCCAGTCTTGCATCCACAAAACAGGGAGTTTTGTGGGAGTTGCAAGAGTTCATCTCTGTCAAGTATCAGTGATCACAGAGCTTTTCTCTGTTTCATTATTGCTGATACCAGGCAGCAAGGCTGTACTTTCATTGTACCGAGATAAGATTGAAGCTCCGTCTCGACTCCACGGGAGTATGGCAGAGCTGTTAAGGACCACAGAGCGGGTGGGGGAGAATCTCAAGGTGGTGGAGTGCAGGTTCTGTGTGAGAGCCCCAGGTTCCAGCCCCAGCACCTGCTCCCCTGAGCATTGCCAGGAGTGACCCCTGTTCCTACATTCCTGCTCCGAGTATTGCTAGCTGTGTCTCTCCCTCCTCCCCAAAAAGCCAAAAGGACAAAATAGTGAATGGAATAAACTTTTTATATGCATTGGGTGCTCAGTGACCTGCATGTAGTGGATGAATCCCAGCCCCTTTTCTTTTGGTCCTTTGCTTTAAATTGTATCTTAAAGCAATATGGCTTTAAAATTGTATCTTAAAGCAATATGGGAATATGGCTCAGGGACATCCCCTAAGTGTCATCAGTGGTAGAGGAATGTGTCGTGTGAGTGCCTGTATTCTATGCCCAGCACTGCCAGCAGACTACCAAATACCGCACTAGAATAGTGGACGGGCTGAGCTGGGAGTAAGCCAAAGGGACGTGCAGGAAAGAGTGGACATGGCTAGTTTTCAGGACTGGTTGGGTGCTTGGGTCTGGAGCGCACACACCATTCCCTAAATGGCAACCACAGGAGCTCTGATTGTGCATTGTGTGTGTGTCTCTCTCTTCGTCTCTCTGTCTCTCTGTTCTCTATCTCTCCCCCTCCCCTGCCCTTTCTGTTGTGCACTGCTTGCTTGCCTTGTAGAAATCTGGGGCTTTGGGGTGTGTGGGGCAGAGGGTGCCTCTGACCTGCCCTATTGAAACCCAAGGGACTCAGTTTCCATTGTGCTTTCCTATAGATTGTGTTTGCCATGCATTGGCACCACTCATTGCCAAAGAATTGAGCATGTCCTGGATGACCCACCCCACCCCGCCCAGGGAGAACACCCAGCATTTGCTCTTGGCTTCCTTTGCTGATCCTGCCTCCCATAGCCGTTCTCGAGGATCACTAGAACCTGCGACAGAGCTATGCTGAGCCTTGGGGGTCTCCATCAAATCATCAAACTGGGGGCAGCCCTGGAAACCCTTAATCTAGGCATGTGGGGACTTCTGGGGTGCAAGTAGCTCTTTTCTTTCTCAATCTGGGTGCTGTTTACACGGGCATGTTAAGTCCGTGTTATTCAAACTCTGAAGTACAGTGAATTGTACATACACTTTCTGGGCATGGATTCACCTTCAGTAAAAAGATGACACACCACGGGGGTAAGACATTCATTTCAAAACACCTTTTATTAGCAGAGGGGGACCATGCAGTGCCAAGAATTGAACCCAGGAACAAAAGCATGCAAGGCGGTCCAGCCCCTTTGAAGGTGTTCTGGCCCTTATGAGCAGGCATTTTATTTATTTATTTTTTGGTTTTGGGGGCCCACACACCTGTGCAATGTTAAGGCGTTAATTCCTGGCTCTATGCTCAGAATTACTCCTGGCAGACTTGGGGGCCTGTAGAGAATGTCGGGGATCAAAGCCAGGTCAGCTGTGTGCAGGGCAAGCCTCCTCTCCGCTATACTTTCTCTCCAGCCCCACCAGCAGATGTTTCAAGTATTGTAGGGGTTGTTGCCGCCAGTTTGGGACCCCGCTCAGAAGACATGTCATCTTTGCTTTTTGGTTTATTGGGTGGTGGTAGGGCTGCGTGTGACACGGATGAGTTTACTGGGCTCTCTCTATGCCTTGGGCATAGACTTTCAACTTGTGTTTTGCCAGCAGAGAGTTGCCACTTGTCTATAGAAGACACAGAGGCAGAGCTGGAAGTCAAAGGCAGAGAATTGCCAGCTTATATTCAGTGTTTTCAGGGAAAATCATCAATTTTGTTTGTTTTGCGTTAATATGTGGGGTTCATGCTGAGCTGGTGAAGTTCTTGCTGAGCCACATCCTGGGTCCTCATCAGAGGTTTTTTTTTTTTTTTTTTTGAGGGGGGCTACACTCGGCGATGCTCAGGGCTGACTCCTGGCTCTGCACTCAGGAATTACTGGGGGGGGGGTGCCAGGAATGGAACCTTGGTGGATTGTGTGCAAGGCAAGCACCCTTTCTATTGTATTGTGTGAACCTTGAATTTTTTAGACTGCATTTAAAAAAAAATTTTAAGGCTTTTTAGGTGACATCCAGCGATGTTCAGGGGTTGCTCCTGGCTCTGTACTCAGGAATTATTCCTGACGGTGCGCAGGGGGACCCTATGGGATGCCGGATGTTGAACCCAGGTCGTCTGTGTGCAAGGCTAACGCCTTCCCTGCTGTACTATCGCTCCGGCCCCCCATCTAATTTTTTTTTTCTTTTGGGTCACACCCGGCAATGCTCAGGGGTTTCTCCTGGCTCTGCACTCAGGAATCACTCCTGGCGGTGCTCGGGGACCATATGGGATGCCGGAGATCGAACCCAGGCCGGCACAGGCCGCGCTGCAAGGCAACGCCCTACCGGCTGGGCTATCGCCCGGCCCCCGCATCTAAATTTTTTTTTTTTTTTTTTTGCTTTTTTGGCTCACACCCGGCAATGCTCAGGGGTTTCTCCTGGCTCTGCACTCAGGAATCACTCCTGGCGGTGCTCGGGGGACCATATGGGATGCCGGGGATCGAACCCAGGCCGACACAGGCCGGCCGCGTGCAAGGCAAACGCCCTACCGGCTGGGCTATCGCTCCGGCCCGCATCTAAATTTTTTAATGAAATCTAATTCTAAAAAGTGGGAGAGCAAACGAAACCCGCATTTGCCTGTGACCTACCAGTTTGCGGGCATGCTGTCAACCAGGGGAGCCTCCTGCAGACGGTGGCGCCGGGCGGTTTTAGGCAAGGAGCAAACCGTACAACCCTCGGGCGGGCGCAGTGCAGGGCTGGTTTGAGACACAAATTTCCGCCTGGACAGCCGTATTCACACGGGCACTACAGGCAGGCCTCCGTTCGGGCCTCCGGAGGCCTGAAATTGTGCTTTCCTCAACAGCCCCCAGCTGCGGGGCTTGTCGGCAGCCCGGCCCTCCTCTCCAGCCCGGAGGTGCGCCGCATTATTCGAATGAGATGGTGTGGGTCGCTGAAGGCGCAGTTACCTGCCCAGCACCCTGCGTCTGCTTAGCGATTAGAAAACCGTTGGCTTGCTTCTCCCACAGTGCAGCTTAGCGCAGCCGGACCTCTGTTCACGTCTTAAATTCTCCAAGGCTGGGGGCGTGGGGAACTTTGGAAACTCCTGGAGGAGAAGCCAGTAAACTGCAGGAGATGCCCCGGCCGCCCGGAACTGCGCTCCCGGGCTTGATTCTCGGCACCCCCACGCCGAGCCCTGTTTCCCAGGCGCCTCACGTGTCTGCTGGGGCCAAGCCCTTGTCAATCAAGCGTCCCTCCACCCTCCTGGGCCGGGGCCAGCCAGGAAAGCGGCTGCGGGGCCGGCGCTCCCATGGTGCCGCGCGGCGGGCGGGTTTGGATTTTAAATCCCGCGGCCAATCAGTAGCGCGCAGGCTTTTGTAACGTTCCCGGCTCCGCGTTTGAATTCGGGAGGAGCGGCGCGGCGCTGGGCTCTACCGCAGACCCTGCGAGGTCCGCCGAGCAAATCCGGGAGCATGAACGCGGCCGCAGCTGCAGGGAAGCTGGCGCGGGCAGCCGCCGAGCCCGGGAGGGCCGGGATCCCCGGCTTTGCAGCTCCTGAGGCCCCGGCGGCCGCCCCGGCGGCCAAGGAGATCCCGGAGGTGCTGCTGGACCCGCGCAGCCGGCGGCGCTACCTGCGGGGCCGCTTCCTGGGCAAGGGCGGCTTCGCCAAGTGCTTCGAGATCTCGGACGCGGACACCAAGGGAGGTGTTCGCGGGCAAGATCGTGCCCAAGTCGTTGCTGCTCAAGCCGCACCAGAAGGAGAAGATGTCCATGGAGATATCCATTCACCGCAGCCTCGCCCACCACCACGTCGTCGGCTTCCACGGATTTTTCGAAGACAACGATTTTGTGTTCGTGGTGTTGGAGCTCTGCCGCCGAAGGGTGAGCACCGGGGCAGGAGTTGCCGCCTGGAGGCCGGGGTGCGGGGCCCCTGAACCCGGACCTGCAAGGCCGGCGGTGCTTGGCACTGGGGCAGCGGGGGTGGGGGGTGGGGGATTCGGTTAAGTGGGGCTGACTGCTTGCTCCTCCGTTCCTGAATTCTAGGTGTTGGGAGAGGGTGGGGTGCGGGTCGGTGGGAGACCCTGGCTAATGGATTCAGGAGCTTCCGGAGTTGCCAAGGGGAGGACTCCAGGGGTAGGGGTGCTGCTGGCCGGCCGCTTCCGGTGTGGGTCGTGGAAGGGGTGTTGGAGGCAACTGAGGAGCTTCCGGGCCAGAGGGGGCAGGAAGGGATCCACTGCCGCCAGGAGGCCTGGGAGAGCAACTCTGGGCTTCAGGAATGGTCTCAGGTGAACGACCTGAGCGGGAGAAGAGGGTGTTTTGACCAGGCTTGGGAGGACCCGGCCCCCTTGTAATCTTCAAGACCCTCCTTCCCAGCGTGTCCTCAGTGCAGACTCCCCATTTCTCCCCTTGCCCTGCCCAGTCCCTCCTGGAGCTGCACAAGCGGAGGAAAGCGTTGACGGAACCCGAGGCCCGCTACTACCTGCGCCAGATCGTCCTGGGCTGCCAGTACCTGCATCAGAACCGGGTCATCCACCGGGACCTCAAGCTGGGTAACCTCTTCCTGAATGAGGATCTGGAGGTGAAAATAGGTGAGCTGCTCCACCCACAGCAGGGTTGCCTGACACGCTGCAAGAAGCGGGAAGGAAGGAGAGACCAAGGGAGCACAATCCGAGGGGGAAGAAGCCGGGCGGGGAGGTTCCTAGGAGCCTAAGGCAGGCACTTGCATGCAGATGTATTTATTGGTACGCATGCTTGGGACCAACTACAGTTTTGAATTTGTTTCCATATTTCTGTTGGAGGCTTGATGTAAACATTTGAATTGGGGGCTCCTTTCGTGTTTGGTCTCTGCTCACACCCAGCCAGACTCAGGTCTCTTTGGGGCTCTGCTCAAGTGCTGGCTCCCAGTGGTGCTGGGGTGTTTGTTTCTTTTTTTTTTTTTTCTTTTTGGGTCACACCCGGCAATGCTCAGGGGTTTCTCCTGGCTCTGCACTCAGGAATTACTCCTGGCGGTGCTCAGGGGACCATATGGGATGCCGGGATCGAACCTGGGCCGGCTGCGTGCAAGGCAAACGCCCTACCTGCTGGGCTATCGCTCCGACCCAAAGGGGTGTTTGTTTCTAACACCCTGCTTTGCATGCAACGAAGTTGACTCCAGGGCTGCTTTAAATATAATTGGGAGAGTCAGGCGGCCTCAGACACCTTGGGCAGAAAATTTGTTGGTTGGACAGTGACTTTAGTCTTGGCCACAGTCTGTCTTGGTGTTTCTGAGCTTGGTCTTGGGAAATATTTGAGTGCTGCGAGTCCCTTTTTAGAAGGAGCGCTGACCTCATGAGAGGGCCGAGAGGTGGATGGCTCCATGACCCATCTTTGCAGCGTTCCAGAAGCAGAGGCCCAGGAGATGAGCGGCCTGTGTCGGGCGGGCAGCACCGACAGATGACAGGCCTGCACCTGAGTGCTTCCTCTTCCTCCCCCTGTCGCAGGGGACTTTGGACTGGCCACCAGAGTGGAATATGATGGGGGAGCGGAAGAAGACCCTGTGCGGGACTCCTAATTACATTGCTCCTGAGGTGCTCAGCAAGAAGGGGCACAGTTTTGAGGTTGACGTGTGGTCCATCGGGTGCATCATGTAAGTGGGCTACCCGGCAGGGGCTCTTTGGGACATCCTCCTGGCCCAGCTGCTCCTGTGTGCCTTCTTTCCTGTGGAGTCTGAGTGCAGCAACAAACGTCTCTGTCAGTCTGTGTCTCTCCCTCTCCCCAGCCCTCCCCATCCTTCTCTCCTTCCCTTCATCTCCCTCATCTCTGCTGGATCTGTGGGTCTGCGAAGGGGGAGAGGACACTGCAGCCGCACTGGAGCCCTTTGCTCCTTCATCATTGGGCTGCACCGCACTCAGGGCCCCAGAGCAATATCTTGGGACTGGAGCGACAGTACAGCAGGGAGGGCATTTACCTGGCCAACTGGGGCTCGATCTCTGGCATCCCGGGCATTTCCCGAGCACCGCTGTAGTGATTCCTGAGTCCAGAGCCAGGAGTAACCCTGAGCATCGCCAGTGTGGCCCCAAAACAAAAGCAGTATCTTGAGAACCCAGACTGTTGGGTCAGAACCCAGATTCTTTTTTTTTTTTTTTTTTTTGCTTTTTTGGGTCACACCCTGCAATGTCGGGTTTCTCCTGGCTCTGCACTCAGGAATTACTCCTGGCGGTGCTCGGGGCACCATATGAGATGCCGGGATCGAACGGGCCATCACGGGCCGGCCGCGATGCAAAGGCAAACGCCCTGCTCGCTGGGCTATCGCTCCGGCCCCCAAAACCCAGATTCTAACGCGATCCCAGAGTGATGCCTGTTCACAGTCAGGGTGTTGACCTGGCGCACAGAGCAGCCTTGGACTGGAGGAAGGCTGAGACTTTACTGACAAGAGAGGCGGAGCCCTTTCTGGTATTGTCTGAGTTACTGTCTGGGTACTGGTTTGCGAAGGTTAGGGAGCAGGAAGCCTTTGGTTTGCAGGTACAAGCTTAAAGCCATAAGGCCTGAAGGAGCCACCATGGCATGGTGCATAGGAGCACACAATCCTCTTTTATTTTTTATTTTTTGGGTCACATCCAGTGACGCTCAGGGATCACTCCTGCCTCTGCACTCAGGAGTTACTCCTGGTGGTGCTCAGGACACCATATGGGATGCAAGGCAAATGCCTTCCCTGCTGGACTATTGCTCTGGCCCCAGCCCTCCATTGTGATCTGGGTGGTGCCTGTTGCCTCTGGGACCCTCCATTCGTACAGAAACTGTCTGGGAGAATCCTTCACTTAGCACCTACATCCCCACTGAGGTCACTCCTGCACTGGGTCTGGCACCCCAGGACAGAATGGGTGCCTGCCTTCCCTTGGGACCCCACAAAGATGCCTTCTGCGGGAGCCTAGAACTCCTCTCTCTGCTTCCAGGTACACCTTGTTAGTCGGCAAGCCGCCTTCCGAGACCTCCTGCCTCAAGGAGACCTACCTCCCGGATCAAGAGGAACGAGTACAGCATCCCCAAGGTGACCACACTCACACTCACAAGCTCGCTTTCTTCAAATGCTCTGTTTGGAAATTGAGTTCAGCTCAATACGGGACACCAAGATAGGTCACCCTCTTCTGTCAGGAAGTCACAGAGCTCTGAAAGGCTTCTTTGGGGGGCTAGGCGGGAGTGGAGAGGTTGGGTTTGTAAAAGATTGTCAAAGCATGTGGAGGTTTGTGTTTCTTGGCGGGGGGGGGGAGGGGGACTCAGGAAGGAAACACTCAGAAGGGCACCACAGACGGAAAAGGTTGAGACATAGCAGTGTAGATACATCAGAAGGTCTTGCTTGGGGCTGGTGATAGTCCATCGGGTAGGGCACTTCCCTTGCACTGTGCAGCCAGGCCACCTGGGGCAAAGCCTGAGGCTTTTGTTCTGGGCTGTCTTTTTTTTGGGGGCCTCTGAAATGGCGGTTACTTCTGGAGAACCTCCCAGAGGGCCTTGCTTGCAGTAAGCTCTCACACAACTGTGAAACACAATCCAGAGTGGTTTTGCGTTTTTCCCAGTCTCCATCCTAAAAGCAGCCCGGGAACAGCTCCTTGGGGCCGGAGCGATAGCCCAGCGGGTAGGGCGTTTGCCTTGCGCGTGGCCGGCCTGTGCCAGCCCGGTTCGAATCCCGGCATCCCATATGGTCCCCTGAGCACCGCCAGGAGTGATTCCTGAGTGCAGAGCCAGGAGAAACCCCTGAGCATCGCCGGGTGTGACCCAAAAAAGCAAAAAAAAATAAAAAATAAAAAATAAAAGCAGCCCGGGAACAGCTCCTGCTGTGAAGGGAGGCATGGTTTACCGCCAGTCCGTGAGGGACCCTCCACAGCATGGAGTCGCCATCAGGAAAGGCCAGGAAGCTCCTGTGGAGCTACCAGGGTGGCCATGTCCACGAGACTGCTTAAAAGCGTGGGAGACGACACCACTGTGCGTGGCCGTGCTGCTGGGGACTCCAGCCCTGGGGACAACCCAGAGACATTCTGGCAGTACTCACGGAGCCAGGCTATATGGTTCAGTGCCACGGTCCTACCTCCAGATCCAGAGGCGCACACAGCCCTCCTTTTTTTTTGGGGGTCATACTTGGCCATGCTTAGGGTTCCTCCAGATATAGTGTCTGAGAAGATAGTGTCAGGGAGTCCAGGGACCAGCCCAGCAGTTCTCAGGAGCACAGGGATTGACATGAGGTCGGCACATGCATGGCAGCCACCCTTACTTAGCCCACCTCCCTGGCTCGGGGGTGTGTGTGTGCTGCAGTGTCCGGGGCTGCAAAGGAGGGGGGTGATAAAGACGCCTCAGCCCCTTCAGGTGTTTGGGGGAGGTGGGGGCGCTGGGACCATATTTAAATTTTTTTTTATTAATTCTGAATCGCACTGGTGGTGCTCAGGACTTAGTCCTGGCTTTGTGCTTGGGATCACTCCTGGTGTGCTTGAGGGTCTGTATAGGGTGCCGGGATCAACCTGGGTTAGCCATGTGCAGGACAGGTGCTACCTGCTGTACTGTGGCTGCAGCCCCATCTGGCCCCAGGTAAATTTTGGTATTTTAGGATTGGTTATGCTGTTTTGAAATCCGTATGCATGAAGTGCTAAGAACAGTTGGCTGGCACATGTAGTGCCTGGTTGATGTGTGGCTGCTCTATGCATTTGACCTGTGTTGGGATTATAGCCTTGAGTCTTTTCACTTGGGCTTCAGGCTTGATGCTGATACAGAGGACCTAGAAAGTTATTCATCACACCTGGTGTTAAAGGGCAGAATTGGGGCTTTAAGCCAGGTAATTCAAACTGCAAATTGTAAGTGCTCAGGGCTGGAGTGATAGTATAGCAGGGAAGGCGTTTGCCTTGGCATGCTGTGAACCGTGTTTGATCCCATATAGTCTCCAGAGCAACACTAAGAGAATTCCTGAGTGCAGAGTCAGGAGTAAGCTCTGAGCACTGCCAGGTATGGCCTCAAAACAAAAATAAGTAAACACTCCAAAAAACTATTCTAGTGGGGATCAT
Source organism: Cryptotis parvus (assembly GCA_021461705.1). Taxonomy (NCBI): domain Eukaryota; kingdom Metazoa; phylum Chordata; class Mammalia; order Eulipotyphla; family Soricidae; genus Cryptotis; species Cryptotis parvus. Next base: position 17,259 of record JAJIBD010009049.1, on the reverse strand, counting down.
CTTAACTCATGCAACAACGAGCTGGGCGGGGCGGTGGCACCCAAAGCCTGAATTATTGTTTAATCTCTGGAGGAAGTCAAGACTGCCAGATATGGGGCCAGAGCAATAGCACAGCAGGTAGGGCGTTTGCCTTGCACGTAGCCAACCCAGGTTCGATCCCCGGCATCCCACATGGTCCCTGAGCTCCGCCAGGAGTAATTCCTGAGCGAAGAACCAGGAGTAACCCCTAAGCATTGCCGGGTGTGATGCAAAAAAAAAAAAAGTAAAAGACTGCCAGATAGGCTGACCCTTGTGGAGGCCTGGCATTTCCGATACGGAGGGGCACTGCCCGTGGGCGGTAGCCTGCACTTCCCGGTGGCCCTGGGTTCCCTGTTGCCACCTCCTTATGACAGTCTCTCTCTGCTGCAGCATATCAACCCGGTGGCCGCCTCCCTCATCCAGAAGATGCTTCAGACAGACCCTACTGCTCGCCCAACCATTCACGACCTACTCAATGACGAGTTCTTTACTTCCGGCTACATCCCCGCCCGACTCCCCATCACCTGCCTCACCATTCCGCCCCGGTTCTCCATTGCCCCCAGCACTCTGGACCCCAGCTGCCGGAAGCCGCTCACAGTCCTCAATAAAGGTAATGGGTGTGTCTGGGAATGCAGCGGGCTCCCTTCTGTTGCTCCTCCAGAAAGAAGGGAGCAGACCCTGTGGCCTGGAAGAGGCGTCCAGGGACGCGCCTGAAGTGTTCTATTAAACCCTCTTCACAATGCTCCCTGGAAAACAAAAGAGGCTGCAGTTCAGAGAAGACAGCTTGCCTTTCAGCCCTGCGAATCTCAGTGCGCTTTTTTTTTCTTTTCTTTTTGCTTTTTTGGGTCACACCCGGCAATGCTCAGGGGTTTCTCCTGGCTCTGCACTCAGGAATTACTCCCGGCGGTGCTCGGGGACCATATGGGATGCCGGGATCGAACCTGGGCCAGCACAGGCCGGCCTCGTGCAAGGCAAACGCCCTACCTGCTGGGCTATCGCTCCGGCCCCTCAGTGCGCGTTTAAGGGGAGAACCTTGTTCTGGTTGGACCACCTGCCGGAGAGCTCATACAGTGTGCAGGACTCTCTCACATGCAGCCAACCAGGCGCACCCCAAGGTTCCCTGAGCACTGAGCCAGGATTAAGCCTTGAGCATTTGTGGCCCCCAAACTGAAATAACACACCCACACATGCCATTGCTGCATTTGTTTCTGGGTTTCCGCAGAGGACAGAATTAGCAACTACGTGAGGGAGTGGGTGCTGCGGGGCAGAGAGCTCGAGGTTATGTCGATATTTCTGACTCAGTCTTTCAGCCTTTCCCTGACAGTCCGCATCTTTCTGATACTTGCTTTATCTCTTCTGTTTCACGAACCACAGTACAGGCACAGTGGAGTGCAAGCAGGGTAACATTGATTCAGTATTGTACTACTGTGTTCTTGCTATCTTTGGGTAACTTAAGTGCCTGATTCAAATATAAGAGTTTTACTTTATTAGCAACATATTTCCCTTTCAACTTAAAAGCTTTTTATATTACTATAGGTAGTTTTTTATTTACTTAATTATTTTTAATTGAATCACAGTGAGATATACTAGAGGTAATTTTTCAACTTGTATATGAACTGATTTTATTAACATTATTCATATATATTATATAAAACAGGTTTTTCATTTCTCTGTAAATTAGTTTCTGTTATTAAATAATGACTTTATTTGTTTGCTTGCTTTTTTTTGGGTCAGACCCGGCTCTGCACTCAGGATTTACTCCAGGCACTGCTCAGGGGACCATATGGGAGGCCGGAGAATCCAACCTAGGTTGGCCACGTGCAAGGCAAATGCCCTACCTGCTGTGCTATTGCTCCGGCCCCTAAGTGATGACTTATTTTTTAGCATTTATATTTGTCCTTTGGGACATATTTCACTAAAGATATAAGAAGTTTTTTAATCCTTTTTTTCTTGGTTTGTTTGCTTACCTTTTTTTTTTTTTTTTTTTTTTTTTTGCTTCTTGGGGGTTCACACCCGGTGAAGCTTAGGGAATTACTCCTGGTGGTGCGGGGGTACTATATGGGATCCGGGATTGAACCCAGGTTCCGGGTCAGCCACGTGTAAGGCAAGCACCACCACTCGTACTATCGCTCCAGTTCTTCTCATCCATTTTTTAACTGTGACCCCCTATCCTCTCTTTTGATTCCCTGATCTCATGCTGTGTTCCCCTTGGAACATCCTGGGGTGGTGTACATGGCCCCATGTTGAGAATCACTGATTTCCATCACGCAGGTGATTTCTGATGGTTTCTCTACTGCTCAGTTAGTTTTTCCTTTTTGTGATTAATAAATACCTTGTCAGGGACTGCTTTAAGAGGATCCTGTTTCTCTACAAACATTTTCCCACTGATTGGAGCCAAAAATGAAAACGGCACCTGGGCCCGCACTTGCAGTATTCCGGCTGTGCCTGGTTAGGGGCTGGGGGCTTGTTCCGCAGTGATGGGCTGTAGTCTGACTGCCTGGGCTCCTGCCCTCCGGTCTCTGCCTGGCTCTGCTGTTTCTTTCTCATCCTCCAGTCACTCACTGATTCTGGAAGGAGCAGCTATCTCCTTGCCTCCTGCCCAGGATCAGTGCTCTGGGTTTGGTACTTGGGCTTTGATGTAATACTGTTACTTTAGGACTGCTTTTATTATACATACATACATACATACATACATACATACATACATACACACACACACACATACACACATACACACATACATACATACATACATACACACATACACACATACATACATACACATATATCTTTGAACAGAGAACATGTTATAAAAACTTGAGCTAGAAAGTTTCAAACTTTGGGGCGGACCGATAGTACATCATGGAGGGTATTTGCCTTGTACATGACTGACCAGGGTTTGATCCCAGCATCCCTTAATGGTCCACTGAGCACAGCAAGGAGTAATTCCTGAGTGCAGAGGCAAGAGCATCACCAGGAGTGACCCAAAAAGCCCCCAAAAAAAAAAAAAAAAAAAGAAAGTTTCAAACTTTGAAGCCAAATCAGTGCTGGAGGAGAGTTAGGGAACAGGGCACTTCCTTGCACATAGCCAACCCTAATTTGATCCCTGATACAGACAGCATATGGGGTTTGGGGTCCTCCAACCCCACCGGGAGTGATCCCAAAGCACTGCTGAGTGTGATCGTCCCCCACAACAAAAACAGAGGGGGAAATCTTACCAAAACTATTTTATCAATCCCATTTCTATGTTTATTTTTGGTTTGGGAGCCACTCCTCAGGGCTTACTCCTGGCTCTGCGGTCAGGGGATCCCTCTAGGTGAGCCCAAGGGACCATAAAGAATACTGGAGATGGAACAAGGGTTGGCCTCATGCAAGGCAAATTCCTGCCTTGCTGTACTATCACTCCAGCCCCCTTTTGCTAGCGTTTTTCCCCCAAAAAATATTAGGATGCTACCATTATGTGAAGCCTTGAGAAGACGGGGTAAATTCCAGAAGCCTTGTTGCACACTCAAGTCCTAATCACAACATGGGTTGGTTTTTTTTTTTTTTTTTTTTTGGGGGGAAGGTGTCAGCAGGTTTGGGCCACATCCGGTGGTGCTCAGGGTATAATCCTGGCTCTACTCTGTGACCCCTGGCAGTGCTCAGGGTACAGGAATTTGAACCAGGACCAGATCACTGCTACCACAGCAGCGCAAGCCAGCTGTCTCACCTCCTATGCTGGTCATCAGCCCTTGGTGCTCCCCCTCACCCCCACCTGGTCGTCTTGTTATAATAAAAACTCTGATCTTTAAATATCTCAAGAAAATGCTCCTGGGCTGGAGGCGATAGCCCAGCGGGTAGGGTATTTGCCTTGCACACGGCTGGCCCATGCCGGTCGGGTTCGATCCCCGGCATCCCATATGTTCCCCGAGCACCGCCAGGAGTAATTCCTGAGTGCAGCGCCAGGAGAAACCCCTGAGCATCGCCGAGTGTGACCTAAAAGGAAAAAAAAAAACTCCTTTTACCAAGAAGAGCTAGTTCATGTTATGGAGTGGAGCATTTAATCACAATGACTAGAAGCCAGGCAACCCATGTTCACATGTCGGCAGCGGTCTTCTAGCCCCTCGGAGCGCTCTGATGTGTCTTGAGCAATCATCTCAGGCCGGAGACGTCTCTGAGCTTTGGATTTCCCAGAATCCTAGAGCTGCTGGTGCGCAAGGGGGTCCTGGGCCCTCCTCCCTCTCTCTGGACACAGCCCCTGCTCGTGCTTCAGCGGGGAATCCCGGGGCTCTGTGTGGCCCCGGTGCCTTTCTCGGGGGTGCCGTGCCCAGCCCTGTCCAAGCCTGGCAGCGTGGCCCCCAACCCCCGGAACCGGCACACGCTCCATTCACCCAGGGCGGCGGCTGAAGGGTTCCTCCGGGGAGAGAGGCAGCAGGGGATGGGGTGCTCCTGTGTGTCCTTCGCTGACGAGCGCCTCATCTCCCTAGGCTCGGAGAACCCGGTGTCCGAGCGCCCGGGAGAAGGAGGAGCCTGTGGTGCGGGGAGAACAGTGAAGCCGTCGACTGCCACCTGGGAGACATGCTGCAGCAGCTCAACAGTGTCAACGCGTCCAAGCCCTCGGAGGCGGAACCTGGTGCGGCAAGGTGCGTGCAAGGCGGCCCACGGCGGGGCTTCTGGGTGGACCAGTGGCTCGCGGCCAGCCGTGCTGGTAGCTGGTCCGGGTTGGCCTCAGGAAGACCTGGAGTCCCTTGTGTTGTAGAGTTGAGAGACTAAGCCAGGGCGCCTGGCGTGTCAGCCTTGCCCCAGTCAGGCTCTTCCGCCTCTGTCACCTCCAGCAGCACCCTGGGGTGGCTTTGTTGTACACACACTGTTGCTCTTCACAAATTCCTGCTCAGCTGTTGAAGACCCAGCTGTGTTCCCGCCTGGGCTTTTCCTCACATGACTCCCTTTCTGGAACATTCTTCTCCAGGGTCTGCATGGCTCACACCCTTGCCTTCTTTACACATCTGTTCTGGTGCCACCCTCTGAGCAATTCCGCTGCCCCACTGCTTGCACTTACCTTGTCACCCCCTTCACGGTGTCAGTTTCTCCCTAATGACAGATGTGCTGGTTGGATTTGCCAGGAGGCTTACGTACCGCACTTGACGGCACAGGCCCTCCTCTGTCCTGCCCTAGGGTCTCAGGTGTCTGAGCAAAGCTCCTGCCATGGGTGCGGGGGAGGGGCAGCTTCTGACCACTTGTGTTTCTGTTCAGAGGAGGCCGAGGACCCTGCCTGCATCCCCATCTTCTGGGTCAGCAAGTGGGTGGACTACTCAGACAAGTACGGCCTGGGTAGGTGTCCTCAGCACTGTCAGGGTGCCCCCCTCCTGCTCCTGTGCTCCCAGCTTCCCTCTTCTCACCGTCCTACTGCACCTGCCGCTAGGGTACCAGCTGTGCGACAACAGCGTGGGCGTGCTCTTCAATGACTCTACACGTCTCATCCTCTACAACGACGGTGACAGCCTGCAGTACATCGAGCGCGACGGCAGCGAGTCGTACCTCAGCGTCAGCAGCCACCCCAACTCCCTGATGAAGAAGGTGAGGGGCAGGTCCTCCACGGCGGGTGGGGTGGGGAACTTGCCTGCAGGGCCCCGCTCATGGCGCTCCCTGTCCCACCCTGGTTCCCGCCAGATCACTCTGCTGAAGTACTTCGGAACTACATGAGCGAGCACTTGCTGAAGGCAGGGGCCAACATTACACCCCGAGAAGGGGATGAGCTGGCCCGGCTCCCCTACCTGCGCACCTGGTTCCGCACCCGCAGTGCCATCATTCTGCACCTCAGTAACGGCTGTGTGCAGATCAACTTCTTCCAGGTGAGTCTGGAGCATGGAGCATGGCCTCTGGGGTGCTCCCTGAGCTGGCCAGATTGCTTGGGGCCTTTCCTGTTAGGTCCTGGCTGCCAGACTCACCTCCCTAGCTGAGCCTGTCTGTCCATTCCATGCCACCCATCCTAGGACCACACCAAACTCATCCTGTGTCCACTGATGGCGGCCGTCACCTACATCGACGAGAAGCGTGACTTCCGCACATACCGCTTGAGCCTGCTGGAAGAGTTTGGCTGCTCTAAGGAGCTGGCCAGCCGCCTGCGCTACGCCCGCACCATGGTGGATAAGCTGCTCAGCTCGCGCTCAGGCTCCAACCGCCTCAAGGCCTCTTCATAGCGCTCGGCTCCCCTCTGGACTCAGCACCGTGGCCCTTGCTGGTTGGCCCCGCTCCCCGGTGCTGCTTGGCTAAGGTGCCCTCGGCCCTGGGGGCTGGGGCCAGAGCTGCCCTGCCTGTGTGGTGGGGTTGCTGGGTAAGTTATTTTTTGTACATGTTACGGCTGCAGGTGCAACCGCCCCTTCCCTCCATCCCACTGTATGAATTGTACAGAACATTGCTAGTGAATAAGGGACTTCCTTTCCTTGTCTTTATACATATTAAATACTTGTGAATCTTCTTTTTCTTGTCTCTTTTTGGGAGTCCAAGCCTCTGGCCCCGCAGTTCTTTCCTCCAGTAGTTTGGCACTGCCAAACTTAGCTGGGCCATCTTAGCTGACTCAGGCAGCCACAGCCCCAGGGTCCTCAGCTCCCTGCAGCCCCTGGACATGGCTCCCTGGGCCCCGAGGCTGGTGCATAGTAGGGCAGGAAGAGGCTCTCGGAGGCACAGCTTCTCATGGCACCGTGTGTGTGGAGCAGCAGCCGGGGGAAGCGCGTCGTGAAGTACTGCACAAAACTGTCAGGGATGTGGCCCAGTGCCCGCCCGCACCTCTGCTGGGAGCTCCCGGTAGTGGTGCTTCTGGGGGTGCAGAGGGCAGAGTCCTGACTCGGGGATCAGGCCTCCCCCGACCCAGTGCCACCCAAGCCCTCAAACCCACCTTGTTCCTCATGGCCCGGAGCAGGTCACGCACTGATGTCCCCTTATACGACCGGAACCGTCTCAGATCTGGGGGCAGGGCACAGTGTGGGAAAGCTGTCCCCTGCCAGGTGCTCTGCGGCCCCTGCCCATCCCCTGGGTCCCCTCTACCTGTCTGTAGCGGCACCGAGATGTGTGTGTGCCAGTTGCCTCGGACCACGACGGCACCTCCCGCCTCTAAGCGCTGTCACCAGTGGCCCCTGCTCCGGCTCCTTCTCCAGCCAGTCACTCACATCCTGGGGCCCAGCAGCTCCTGAGTCTCGGTTGGGCACGAAGCCCTGCATGCCGGGGCTCGAAGCTCAGCAGCCCCAGCAGTCTTAGAGGACTGCTGACCCCCCGAGCGTCTCTGCATGTGCCCTGGGGTCCCACGGGTCTGCAGCAGCCCACAGGGGAGCTTCTGTCCCCCCTTCATAGATGAGCCAGCCAAGGTGCAGAGGCACCCACTTCCTTGCTCAAGAGCAATGGTGGGACAGACAGTTGCCATGGGCCCAGCATTTCCTATCACGTGAAATGCTGAGAGCAGGAAGGGGAGGACACTTGCCCCAGCAGCGGGTGGTGGGCTGCCAAGATGGCATCATTTAGGAATCTTGGCTTCATCTCGGTCAGACTGAGTTGCTGAACTGCCTACAACAGGGAAGCAGAATCCCTGTCCACCACCCCACATCTGCTTCCCCTCTTGGGCCTGGGGAGAGACTTGGGGCCACACCTGGCAGTGCAGGGAGCTCGGCGCTTGGGGTCCATGCTGTGCGAGGGATGAAGCAGGGCGACGGGGACACAAGCCCTTACCCGTGTCCTGCCCTCACTGCCACTTCCCCTTGTTAACTGGAAAGCAAACTAGGGGTTTTCTGGGGCCACTCCCAAGATCTCCCTCTGACCTGGAAGAACTGGAGCTGCTTGGCTCTGCTCCAGAAGAAGGGGGGTGCGCCAGCACGTGGGGTGCAGAGGGGCGTGCCCGAGGCAGCGGACTCAGCATGGCCTCCACCAGGTTATAAGCCAGCACCTTGTCTGCAGGGGAGTCGGCAGAGGAGCAGCTTCAGGCCCAGACAGCCTCGTGCCCTGCTCCCCCATTACTGCTGGCTGCCCCCCAGCCCCTCACCATGAGTCTCCTCTTCCAGGTGCACCAGACAGGTCTTCCCTGCCAGGATATTGGCCTGGCGGTAAAGGCTCTCTCCAAAGGGGTGGCTGCCACCAGAGAGAACGTAGTAGAAGAGGCAGCCAGCGGAGAAGATGTCCACAGCGCTGGTCTGTGGGCCAGAGACAGACATGAGGCTGATGGCTCTGCTTCCAGGAAGTCGGCCTGGCTTCCAGGAAGTTCTCCCGTGGCTGTTAGCAGCCTGGGTGGGTGTTGGGCTCAGGGTAGAATCCCAGGCATCTCTTGGGCCCTGGTTCCCTCCACACACAACCAGAGGAGCTTAAGGATTTCTTTCCTAGTCTGCCCCTGCTTGGCTTCCAGTCCGGGGCACCAGGCTCGTATCTCCGCAGATAAGCCCCGCACTTCCCAACTGGGTGAGACGGGTGCAGAGCCCGTCTGGGTGCACGTGGGGACATTTTCTGTTTGTCCACTTAAAAGGTAGATTTGGGGCGGGGTGATGGTACAGCAAAGAGGGCGTTTTCCTTGCATATGGTCAACCCAGGTTCCATCCCCGGGGGTCCCCTGAACACTGCCAGGAGTAATTCCTGAGTAACCGTGAGCATTGCCAGGTGTTACTCCCAAAGTCCCCCCACTCCCCAAAAAATGAGGTTTCTGAGGGGAGCTGAGTGGATTGAGTTCTGGAAAGAGCGCAGGCAGGCCTAGCAAGCTTGGGGACCTCTGGGTGGAGCCGGTGGCAGGGGAGGACAGTAGGGAGCCGCGTGACCCAGTCCATGGCTGTGCTGTCTCCAAGGACTCTCCCAAGGTGGCAGGGCTCAATTTTCAAGGGTGAGAAATTTCTGAGAATTTTCCTGTGGGATTTCCTCAGAGCTAAATTATTGCTCCCCTAGATGAAAGCCTGAGAGCATATAGCAGCAGGTAAGCCACTTGCCTTGCACATGGCTAACCTGGGTCCAATCCCTGGCACCCCATATGGTTTCCCTCAGCCTGCCAAGAGTGGTCCCTAAGAGCCAGGAGTAGGCACCATGGGCTGTGGCCCCAAACAAGGGAAAAACACCAAGCCTCTTGGGGTCAGTTAAGGGAATGGGTTTCCCTCCAGGGGCCTTGTCTGGCTTCCTCAGACCTCTGGGGCAGTGTCCTCGCCTATGTGTCACTCATCTGTACCTGCGTCCAGCTCCCAGCCACCACCTTTCAAACTATGACCTGGGCACCTGAGCTCTTGCCTCTGGACACCCGGCACCGCTCCATGCTACAGGGTGTTCACTCATCCACCCGGACACTGCCACCAGACTGCAGCCCCGGCCAGCCGGGCAGGGGACGGGACAGGGCTCTGGCTTCACGCATCCTTTGCTGGGGGTCGGGTGAGGGTGTCGGGTGCTTGTCCTGGCACTGTGTCACGCCCCTTCCTCAGCTAGTGTGATGACAAGTGACTCCTGACGCTGCTAGAATCACCTGGTCAGCAAAGTAGTCCCTGACTGAGAGCCTTGGGTAACAGGAGCGCATGAATAACTTTGCAACTTTGTAGTTCCTGTACTTTTTTTTGCTCTTTTTGGGCGTCACACCCCACCGTGGTGTTCAAAGGGCTCCTCCTGGCTCTGCACTCTGGAATAACTCCTGGCTTGGGGATCCTACATCAGTTGGCTGTGTGCAAGGCAGCCTTCCCGCTGTACTATTTAGTTTTTTTGAAAAGGGTACTTTACAGTCAAAGCTGGTGCAGGCTAGGGGGCTGGAGCCATAGTCCAGCAGGTAGGGCGTTTGCCTTGCACGCGGCCGGCCTGTGCTGGCCCGGGTTCGATCTCCGGCATCCCATATGGTCCCCGAGCACCGCCAGGGAGTGATTCCTGAGTGCAGAGCCAGGAGTAGCCCCTGAGTATTGCCGGGTGTGACCCAAAAAAAAAAAAAAAAAAAAAAAGCTGGTGCAAGCTGACTGGGTCACAGCGGGCACGGGTGGTTCCCTCAGGAGAGGGAGGGCAGAGAAGGCAGAGAGGGGGGAGAACTCACCGGGCTGTCTGGGGGCAAGAGCTGGAGGAGCTCCGGGGCCATCCAGCCTTCCGTGCCCGGGATGCCCGAGCGGAGGCTGAAACTGCGATGAGCCGGCTGGCAGCTTCTTGCAGAGACCAAAGTCGGAGAGGACCACCCTTGCAGCGGCCCTGGCTGTCTGGCCCCGCGATGAGCACGTTGCCCGGTTTCAGGTCCCGATGAACTGCAGGAGCAGACCGACAGGTGAGGGGCGAGGCGGAGCCGGGCTTGCGGGGGAGGTGGGCGGGGCGTGAAAGCAGGCTTAGGGCTTAAGCGGAGAAGGGGCGGGGCATGACGTGAGCTGTGGGCGGGGCGTGAAAGCAGGCTTAGGGCTTAAGCGGAGAAGGGGCGGGGCATGACGTGAGCTGTGGGCGGGGCGTGAAAGCAGGCTTAGGGCTTAAGCGGAGAAGGGGCGGGGCATGACGTGAGCTGTGGGCGGGGCTTACCTATATGGAGGGTGTGCAGATGCTCCAGGCCGGACATCAGCTGCTGCAGTGCCACCTCGGGCTCCAGACCCCAACTGTCCCGCCTTGGGTTCTCCACAAACTGAGGAGCAGTGAGTGGTCCAGCCTCAGCCGGGCCCTCCAGCCTGCAGCCCGCCGCCCCCGCCCGTGCCCTCCTCTTGAGCTTCGGCCTCACCTCCTGCAGGGAGGCGCAGCAGAGCTCCAGGGCAATGTAGTGGAACTGAGGTCCCCGTTCCGTGCAGAAGTAGCGAAGCACGTTGGGGTGCCTGTCCGACTCCTGCAGCAGCTGCACCTCCCGCCGCACCAGGCCGAAGCATTCCCGGAGGAGCCGCTTGACAGCCACAGCCCGGCCCTCGAACTGCCCTCTGAGGAATGCGGTGCAGGGAAGGTCAGGAACGCGAGGGACACGCCAGCACCCCTCTCCAGGGGGCCCTGTGCAGCCACACACACACACACACACACACACACACACACACACACACACTCAGACGCAGTCACACGTGCACAACTCACACACACACATCCAAACACTCACTAACCCTCATGCACTCACACACAAACATGCACATTCACTCATCCACACACACTCACATACACACACACACACACACAGGCTCGGTCACCACTTGCCTGAAAACGAAGGTCCCGCCTGCACCACGGCCCAGCACGTCCTTGGGGTTGAAGGAAATCTTCCCCACCACGGTGAGCTGCTCAGCTAGGGGTGAGGACAGCCGGGTTACTGCTGCCCGCCCCAGCCCAGCCACCCTCTGGCCGGCTGTCACTGCACTCCCTCCAGGTGCCTCCCTTCTGTGCTCAGCTCTCCCAGCCCTCCATTGGGCAAATAACTGAGCCCCAAGGGCTGGTGTTCCTGGTCAGCGCAGTCTCCCGTGCGGCTCAGGTGGAAGAGGTCGGCTGGCTGTCCTCATCTTTTCCTCCCCACCTCGAACAGTTCCAATACACCCTTTCATGAACTCTTTTGGGGTGAAGGGAATTGGGGCCAGCAGTGCCAAAGAATACTCCTGGCTCTGTGTTTGCCTGGCCATGCTTACAGGAGCCATGCGGTGCCAAAGATCCCATCTCAGCCTTCTGCATGCAAAGTGTGCGCTCAGCCCATTGGGCTTTCTCTCTGGCCCCACAATAAACACTTTGCATTAACATTGGATTCACACAGTGGTCAACACTGATCAATGCTTGCCCGTCCTTTCTGGATTTTGCCTGAAGATCACAAACCTTCCAAAGACTATATGAGTATATTAGCACTTTTCTTACTATTAATCAATAATAATAGTATTATTAATTTATTGTTATTATTATTATTATTATTATTATTATTATTATGTTTGGCAACCATATCCAGCAATACTCAGAGCTTATTCCTGGCTCTGCACTCAGGAATTACTCCTGGCAGTGCTCAGGGGACCATATGGGATGCCAGAATTGAACACGCAAGGCGCATGCAAGGCGAGTGCCCTCCGTTATCACTCCTGTCCTGTATTAGCACATCAGGGGTGGGCAGGCACCCCAATGGGCTGAGTGCGCATTTACATGTGGGAGGCCCACATTTGATCTCTGGCATCACATGGTCCCTTGAGCACCTCTAGAACAAACTCTAAGCACCTGCAGCTATAGCCCCTAAACTAAATCCAAAGAACAAGAGAAAGTGGAAGAGATGGCTGCCATTTCTAGGATACTCACAGCGAAGCAAGCACCACTGGAAATACTTTCCTACTTGCTCACATAGACTTAGCTCTTCCCTCCCACCCCCGCCCAACCCTCCCAGCGTGGCTTCTCATAAACCAACTTTGAAGTCTGATTTCCCTCTCTTTTCTTTCTTTTTTGGGGGGGAGGGTCACACCCGGCGATGCTCAGGGGTTACTCCTGGCTCTGCACTCAGGAATGACTCCTGGCGGTGCTCAGTGGACCATATGCCGGGGATCGAACTTGGGTCTGCCGCATGCTAGGCAAGCACCCTCCCCACTGTACTATCGCCCCGCCCCCTCTTCACTCTTCTATCTCTAACTCCGCCCTTTCCTGTTGCCCCAGCTTACCCTCAGGACCTTCTTGGGGCTGTGCTTGTTCCCCAGTGGGACCCCTGAAGTCTCTGCTGGTCCTGGGCAGCGGCCCCTGAGGCCTGGGACTCAGCGCCCTGCGAGCCGCAGGAAGAGCCAGCAGGTGCCAGGAGTGAAGCCGGTGGCTGCTTCCCGGCTGCTGCTGCAGAAACAGACTGACCTCAGTTTGCTGTACCTGGCAGGACCTGCCCACACAGGCCCAGCGGCTGTGTCCAGCACGACCTGGCATGGGGAGCATCCAGAACACAGCAGCAGGGCACGGAGCTGCTGAGGATGGCAGGGGCAGATTTGGGGTGGCAGATGGTATCCGAGGGCAGGAGTTGAGCTAGGACAAGACCAGGGCCCTGGGCGCTGGGCTTACCTGCCTCACCAGGAGGAAGACACATCCGCCCACAAGGACGGCAGTGACACTGGCCACTAGCAGGTCTTGGGGTCCCAGCTCTGAAGATAAGCCTGGACTTTGCTTTTTTAGGGGACAGCTCCAGGTCCTGAGGTTCCTCTCCTTTCAGGCTCAGGAGCTGGGGACAGAGGACTTGGGTTCTTAGCACTCCTCCTGGGTGATCTTCCTTGCTTTTCTGCATAGCCCAGGACGGAGCTGGTGCAGTGGACAGGGGCAGTGAGAGGGGCGTGGGGTAGGCTCTCTGATCTCCTGGGGTGTTACAAAGAATATTACCAAGGGGGCCGGGGGTGACAGCGCAGCGGGTAGGGCATTTGCCTTGCACATGTCTGACCCGGGTTCGATCCCCGGCATCCCATATTGTCCCCTGAGCACCACCAGGAGTAATTCCTGAGTGCAGAGCCAGGAGTAACCCCTGAGCATTGCCGGGTGTGACCCCAAAAAAAAATTACCGGAGTCTCTCAGGACTCATGAAAGAAGTGGACACCTGCTTGCAGAGACTCAGAGTTCAAGGGGTCTGGAGGAGTTTTTCTGGGGACGCTGCAATTTAACCACCAAATTTAACCAAGGCACCATCCGTAGCCACCCTCTTCCAGGTACACATTTTCCATTTTTCTGATTTTATTTTCCCCAGAGGGACAATTCTTCTCTTGAAGATATCAGAGGAAACCCAGATTTCTTGGCTCCCAGTTCAGAGAACCAATAATTTTGGACAGTTAACACTTTTCTAACGACCACACACATACAAGATTATTTTGAAGGGGAGCTGCAGACACCCCCAGGGCTATTCTTGGAAGATGGAGGGAAGGTTCCACAGCTGCCCACCCACCTGATGTGTCCGCCCCACCCCTACCCCAAGCACTGACCTCCAAGAAGGGGGCTGGGGCCTGTGTGCTCTCTGTGGGTCTGCTCTCAGGCACCCCACTCCCTGGGGCAGGATGGACTCTTAGCATTGTCGTGTGCAGGACTGGGGGGGAGCTCATGGTGTCCTGGGGGGTAGAGCATAAAAGGTCACACAGAGCCTCTGAGCTGGGCTCAGCGCCCCCTGCGACAGAGTCAGAATCTCACCGATGAGTAGCCACTGGCTGGGAAGGGCCACACTGCCCGAGGGGTATCTGACAGCCGTGCTGGGAGAGCCTTCTCGCTCTCCGGAGACCTGGAGGGTCACCTCCTGGGTGGTGGGGCCATCTGTGGGAGCCAGGGTCAGTCCGCGAGGCTAGGGCAGAGGACGAAGTGTCCTCAGTGAAGCGTCCCCTCTTTAGCACCAACTGTTTATTCCCACCCTCAGCGTCCCCCTCACCACCAAGGCCACTCCTGTATGAACCAGAGCTGCAGAAACATAGAAGCCAACTTCATGCTTCCCTACGTAGAGCGTCATCCTAGGGTGGGGAAAGACAAAGGGAAGGGTGAGACATGGCAGGTGGGTGGGTGGGACTTCCGGTTTCCAGTCTTCATGGACTGTCCCCTCCCACAGTGACTCTGGGCTTGGCCGTGGGACTGGCTTGGGCCCGGCACATAAGCGGAGTTGAACAAGTGTTTGGGCCTTGGGCCTTGTCCCTAGGGTTTTCCTGGGGACCTTGAGATTACCAGGTGAGTGGGGCTTACTGGGCAGTGGGGGCCTGAGAGTTCTTATCTGATGCCTACAGGACAAACAGTCCATCAGCCATGAGGAATGCCAAGGGGAGGCTCCTGGTGGCCCAGCTCAGTCACGCCACCCACAGACTGTGGACATGAACTCTTTCACCCCAGCCAGAAAAAACACTCCGTCCACTGACAAAATTTATATATTTCTTCTGGTCACACCTAGCAGTACTCAGGGTTTACTCCTGGCTCTACACTCAAGGATCTCTGCTGGTAGGGCTCAGAGAACCATGAGAGTTGCTGGAGATCAGATCTGGGTTGGTTGCGACGCAAGGCAAGCGCCTCAACTACTGTACTATCTCTCTGGGCCCCCACTTGGGAAGCCTTAACTACTGAACAATTAATTTCTCTGGCCCCCACTTAGGAAGCCTTAACTACTGTACTATCTCTCTGGCCCCCACTTAGGAAGTTTTAACTACTGAACTATTTCTCTGGCCCCCACTTAGGAAGTCTTAACTACTGTACTATCTCTCTGGCCCCCACTTAGGAAGCCTTCCCTACTGTACTATCTCTATGGCCCCCACTCAGGAAGCCTTAACTACTGTACTATCTCTCTGGCCCCACTTAGGGCTTTATCCCTCTAGGACTCCGGGGGTGCTTTGGGCCTTCCCACTTAGGAAGCCTTAACTACTGCACTATTTCTCTGGCCCCCACTTAGGAAGCCTTAACTACTGTACTATCTCTCTGGCCCCCACTCAGGAAGCCTTAACTACTGTACTATCTCTCTGGGCCCCACTTAGGAAGCCTTAACTTACTGTACTATCTCTCTGGCCCCCACTTAGGAAGCCTTAACTACTGTACTATCTCTCTGGCCCCCACTCAGGAAGCCTTAACTACTGTACTATCTCTCTGGGCCCCACTTAGGAAGCCTTAACTACTGTACTATCTCTCTGGGCCCCCACTTAGGAAGCTTTAACTAACGTACTATCTCTCTGGCCCCCACTTAGGAAGCCTTCCCTACTGTACTATCTATCTTGTCCCCACTTAGGAAGCCTTAACTACTGTTCTTATCTCTCTGGGCTCCCACCTAGGGAAGTTTTTTTTTAAAGACTTTTAGGGGCCAGAATGATAGCACTGCAGGGAGGGCGTTTGCCTTGCAACAAGCTGACCTGGGTTCGATCCCTGGCATCCCATATGGTCCCTCAAGCACCACCAGCAGTAGTTCCTGTGTGCAGAGCCAGGAGTAACCCCTGAGCATTGCTGAGTGTGAGCCAAAAAGACATTAAAAAAAGTATCTCTTTCCATGGAAAACCTGGTTCAGTTATCCTGTTGAACACACCTGTGTCCTCCACCAGACTCTGAAATGTCTTAACTGGGACACAGGCTGGACTGCACCCTCAGAGGCCAGCAAGTGATCGGCATATAGTAAATGCTCAGTTAATACTGACAGAACAGCCCTGTCACCTGCTGTGAGCGGGGCCATTGTTCTCAGTCGCTGGCTATCATATTTCACCTGTCACACTGGCATGGGGACCCGGGTGCCCTGTCCCAGATCAGATTCTACCCTCTCTATTGCTGTGGGATAGCCGGAAAGTCCTGGAAGCTGATGGGAAGGGCTGGTGGACACAGAGCTCAGGGCTTATGCTGACAGCTCAGGGACGGTTCCGGTGGGGGGTCAGAGGATCACAGACAGTATCAGGTATCAAACCAGAGTCAGCCACTGCAAAGCAAGTCCTTAAGCTCTGGACTATCTCTCTGACCTGTTTTTGTTTGTTTGTTTGTTTGTTTGTTTTGGTTATTTATCTATGCGTCACACCCAGCGATACTCAGAGGTTACCCCTGACTCTCTGCACTCAGGAATTACTCCTGGTGAGGCTGGGGGGACCAAGTGGGATGCCATCAAACAAACTAATTTATCACCTCATGCAAGGCAAATGCCCTACCCACTGTACCACTGCTCCGGCCCCTCTTTGACTGGTTGTGCTTATTTTTTTAACTCCTTTGGTAAAAAAGTACAGTTTGACATATTCTGCCTCAGGCTTCAAAGCCGGGGTGCCATGACTGAATACCAGGCCCACGCTGGGGACCCATCCTGCAGTCCCTCCCATTCCCCAGTGAAGGCACCTACATCAGCTGGGTGTCGCGTCTTGGGGCCCCGGCAGGCAGGCGGATGTGGCCCCAGCGGAGAGCCAGGTAGTGAAGGGTATCTCGCGCCAGGGTGAGGTGAGGCAGCTGGAGCAGGCTGTCCTGATGCCAGGCATAGATGCCCATCATCACGGGCACGCCCAGGTCCTGGGTCCACAGCACCGCCCCACTGCTGGGGTCCACGGCCAGCAGAAGGCCAGTGCCACATGAGGCCAGGTAGCTCGTGTCTGCCGGGACAGAAAGCCGGGGCCTCAGCTTAGAGGGACAGCAGAGACCACCTGGGGCACTGCCTGGAGACTGCGGAATGGCTCTGAGTTTTACCCTAACCACCCCCTGGGGGAGCTGGGGGGGCATGAGGGTCCGTGAGAAGCATGAGGAGGTGAGGGTGGGGGTGTTCAGCCACGCCCAGTGTCACCCCTCAATCAGGGTGGCCAGAGAGGTGTTTGGGTGTGTCTGGGGGTGTCAGCTGGGATGTGACAGTGACCAAGTAGGTTTCTGGGCCACACTCGCCGGTGCTCATCTGCACTCTGGGATCACCCCTGGAGGATGTTCGGGGACCACGAA
>JAJIBD010009048.1:0-97745 GCA_021461705.1 Cryptotis parvus | reverse complement strand
AGCTGATGGTTTCATTGCTTTTTAGAGCTTGGGAGGCCTAGCTTCATCAACGTCCCCTCCCACAAAATAAATAATATTAAGTCAAAACCAACAGACTTGAAAAGAAAACAAATAAAGGCATATGAAAATTTAGGCCTTTAATATTTCTGTCATAGTAATTGATAAATTGATAAAAAAAATCAGTAGGAAAAAAGCAGAATTGAACATCATATTAAAAGACTTGATATAACTTAGATGACACTGTTACACAAGGACAGACTATACATTATTTTCCATGGTATAAGAATTACCATAATAGGTAGATACTAATTAATAAAATTCAGTCCCATTATTTGGGCCACACTGACTGGACTTAAAGAGAGGATATGGGCTCCTCCTCCCATTCCTCCACCACCATGTTGGAAGGTGTGGCTGCGAGCTCCCAACCACCACACCCAGAAAACCCGGAAGAGAGACACTCCAGACCACGCAGCTACGCTGGCAATACCGGAAGAGACACTCCAGACCTAACCACTCCAGACCCACAGCTGCACCGCTCTGCCCCACGTGGAAGCAGACCATGGAGCTCCAGAGGGCAGTAAATGGCTTGGCCAGCCCCTGGCTGAGTACAACATCGCTCCAAGGGTTTGCTTAATGTGCAGGGGAGGGCCACGCTGGCCAGACTTGGAGAGAGGATTTGGGCTCCTCCTCCCATTCCTCTACCTCCATGTTGGAAGGTGTGGCTGGGAGCTCCCAACCACCACAGCCAGAAAATCCGGAAGAGAGACACTCCAGACCCATAACTGCACTGGTGCCCGGCTGCTCTGCGGCCGAGTGACAGTCTTAGATAATACTGGAAGTTAGGACCAGGTCCTTCCCAGGATCTTTCACATTTATACACTGTATACAGTTCTAGGTAGGTTCTAGCCATGGCCCATCATCCCAGTGTGCCTAGCAAGAAGCCAGGGGGAACCCCCACACCATGAGGTCAGTCATTCTCAACATCCGGACTCCAGAGCTCCACCTAGAGAAAAGCAGATCTCTCCCTGTTGAGGTTCATCAGTAAAGCTCGAGATGAGAACCTACTACAGAGAGTGTACCATCTACATGGCAGAGCCTTGACAATCATCCTGTGTTGTATTTGATATGCCAAAAACCAGTAACAATTATAGAGCTCATTCCCATGACCTGAAGGAATGGTTTGAGGATCTTCTTGTTCCTGGAGCAAGCAGATGCCCTTGGAGTACACTTGCTTGTGACAGGTCGTATGGAGATGCTACTGGTGCCCGCTCGGAGAAAATCGATGAACAACAGGAAGACAAGTGATACAAGTGAAGTCCCATTATTTAAATGAAATATAATCATACACAGCATGTGAAAACATGCTCCAGTATTAATAATCCAGCAATATGTTAATAAAAACAAGGTATTATTCAGTTCAAATTTATAAACTGTTATGGGATCAGAGCAATAGTACAGTGGGTAGGGTGCATGCACATGACCAACACAGGTTCAATTTGCAGTTTCCTACATGGTTCCCAAGTACTACCAGAAGTAATTCTTCCATTCAGAGGCAGGAGTAACCCTTAGGCTTAGCTGGTTGTGACCCAAAATCAAAAACAAATTTACAAAATGTTATTATAAACTACATATCAAAAATTAAAGAAAATAATAAAACATGCATAAAATGTTTCTTAACAACAATAAGAATAAATTAGAAATCACTTACAGAAATGTGTGGGAAATCCCAATTTTGGAAAGTTAAGCAACTCTCTAATAACCCATGGTAAAAAAATCACAAAAAGTAAAGTAAATATGTTTCGCTCAATAAAAAAAAATTGTAACATACATTTGTGTGGTGCAGTTCAAGTATTGCTTTGAAAAGAGAACAAAAAATGGTCATGTTAGAAAAGAAGGGATTTACAAAATTAATTCTCTAAGAAACTAAAGTTGAGCCAAATACATGAAAAGTGGATTTTTAGCAAATATAGAGCAACAATAAGAGCAAAAGAAAGGAGGACCAAAAATAAAGAGATTAAGTAAAACAAAAGCCGATCTTTTGAAGAGAGCAACGAAATTCCCAAACCTCTATTTAGTCTTAGTCAGGAAAAAAGAGTGAAAGAGAGAGAGAGAGAAGTGAGAGAGAGATCACAAGAGAAGTAAAATGGTTGATACTAAACAGCTAAAACAGATGCAGTTCTGCTTTTTTGTCACAACATGGATGAACGTTGAGGTGATTATGATAAGCAAAGTAAGACAGAAAGTGAAAGACAAGTAGTAGCATATAAATAACCCAAGAATGTGAGCTTCCAAGACACAACCAAAACTACAGCTCCGTCCAGTTGAAAATATGGTCATGACACAAGAAAAGGATGAAGGTGAGATAAGTCACAAAGATGATGAATTTCACAGAACATTAAAATGTGAGATATGTATGTATAAAAGGTCTGAAGATTTACTCCCTGTAATTTCTAAGGCAATAGTAAATCAATATAAATATTGTAAGTCAATAGCAGATCAATAAAATTCTGTTCTGAAAAAACTAATTAAATATGGAAATTTTTGAAGATAAGAAAAATCACTATGGATTCTATAGTCAATTTAAAAAAAAACCTGGAAGAAATTATTAGTAGCAACCATAGGATAATTAATTTGATAAAAATATATAATAGACAATTCCATAAAAAAGTCAAATTATCAAATCACACTCAGGCAGAAATGCAAATTCTAAAAGCTCTATAGTTGTTAAAGATATTAAACATGTAATTAAAATTTTGCCCACATATAACTCTGAGCCAGATGGTTTCACTTGAGAGTTTTGTCAAACATTAAAAAGCAAATAATACAATCTTAGAATCATTAAAAGAAACAGAAGAGAAGACATTCTATCTCATATTGAGTCTAGTATTCTCCTACTACAATGCATTACTAAAAAAGAAAACTATACAGACATACCTATAAAAGTCTTTAATAAAATATAAACATATTTGAAGTAATGACATAAAATAACTATATCAAGACAAGTCTGGGATTTGTCTAAGATATTTAAGACCAGTTAATATTCAAAATAGTCAAGATAATTTATCATTTATATGTTACATGAGAAAAATCAGGTGATCATCTCAATGCTATAGATAAAAAGGATAAAAACGTAATAACTATTTAATAAGAAAAAATACTTTGGAATATTATAAATAAGAGAACCTAAATTCAGTAAAAGATTTCTTTAAAATCTATCATTTCTGGGGAAAAGGGACTCTCATACACTGTTGGTTGGAATGTCGACTTATACAACCTTTCTGGAAAACAATATGAACATTCCCTCAAAGACTAGAAAGTGAGCTCCCTTTTGACCCAGCCATACCACTCCTGGGAATATACCCTGGGAAACCAAAAACACAAAGCGGAAACGCAATCCGCACTTTTATTTTCATAGCAGCACTCTTCACAATAGCCAGAACCTGGAAACAACCAGTATGCCCAAGAACTGATGACTGGATAAAGAAACTGTGGTACATCCACACAATGGAATACTATGCAGCTGTTAGGAAAAAATAAAGTTATGAAATTTGCCAATAAATGGATGGACATGGAAAGGATCATGTTGAGTGAAATTAGTCAGAAGGAAAGAGAGAGACATAGGATGACTGCATTTATTTGCATGACATAAATATATCAGGTGATCTTACCAAAAGTGGAAATTACTGCAAACGTGAGGGAGTCAGAGGTTAGGTAAGACAGAGAAGGGAACATGTATGAATAAATGTCGAAGGGGCTAATACCAACATAGAACTGAGCATTAAAGACAGGCAAAAAATGCACATGATGGCTTCCAAGTGTTTGTAGTGGAACCCACAATGTGTAGGGAGAAGGAAGGGAGAGAGGGAGAGAGAAAAGAGATAAAGAATCTGCCATTTGGGCAGGCTATGGGAGGGGGGAGGGAATTGGGGACATTGGTGGTGGGAAATGGGCACTGGTGGAGGTCGGGTGCTGGAACACTATGTGACCAAAACCTCCAAATATGAACAGCATTGTAATTGTATATCTCACGGTGGTATAATAAAATGTTTACTTAAAAAAATCTATCATTAATAGCATGTATTATTCTAAAATATTGAATGTTTTCCGTCTCTGTCCAGAGTCAAGTAAAATTACAATAATAATAGAGAAAATGATTATAGTACTTCTATGTATAAAATGTTAAGGAAACTGCATTACTATAAATGGTAGCATAATATAGTAATATTGTAGAATATATATAATGTATATATCACATATATATAATATCTATGAATTAAGATAAAAATTCTTAAGACCAAGTTTTTGTTGTTGTTTGGACCAGTGATGTCCAGGGCTCCCTGCTGGCTCTATGCTTAGGTTCACACTTGTTGGTACTCTGAGCAGCATATTCAGTTTCAGATGTTGAACCTGGATTGGATACATGCAAGGCAAGAGTCCTAGCTGCTGTACTTTCTCTCCAGCCCTGAAAAATAATTTTCATATATAAATTACCATGACATCAAAAACATGAAATGATTAAGAGTGCATTTTGCATTACATGGTTAAAATCTATATTTTAACTTCCATAAAATATTTCTAAACGACCTAAGCATGAAGGATAAACCATATTGATCACTTGACTTCCGTACATCATCGATTTACTCGAGTGGGCACCAGTAACATCTCAATATGTCCTGTCACATGAGAGATAGCCCAAGGGCATCTGCCCACTCCAGAAACATAAAGAGCCTCAAACCATTCCATCAAGTCATGGGAATGAGGTCTATAATTGTTACTGGTATTTGGCATGTCAAATAAGACATGGGTGGCTTGCCAGGCTCTGCCGTGCAGGTGGGATAATCTTGTAGTCATCTCAAAACTCGAGCATTTATTGATGAACCGTGTGGCCGCTTTCTGCTGGGTGGAGCTTTGAGGAGAGGAGAGAGTTCAGATGTGGAAAATGGCAGCGCTCATAGTGTAGGGGTTTCTCTGGCTTCTTGTGAGGCTCTGCTGAGGTGGGGGGGGGGCCAGGGCTAGAACCCGCCATCCCTCCTGGATACCTCCTAATCAGCTGGGCACAAAGAGAGCAAGGTCTTCACGCTTTCCACACATCATGGAAGGTAGTATATTCTAGGACATGATTGGTTCCGACTAGTTTGATGGACTTAGGGAGCCTCATGGTCAGCTGGGCTAGGGGAGAGCTGAATGCTGGCTCTCCCTGTTCATCTGAAGCAATTAAGTAGTGGCAGCAAGGTAATTCTCCCCCAAACTGATCAGTTCCAGTAAACATTTCAAAGGCTATTTTTAAAAGTACCAGTAAGTTAATTTTAAAATATATATAGAGATATAAGGAACCTAGAGTAGACAAAAACCATTTTGGAAAATAAATTTTATAGCTTTATTTTAAAAAAAAAGAAAAAAAAAAAAAAAAGGGGTAGGGGTTTTACAAACAAAAAAAAAAAAACAAACGGTCCATATAAAAAAAAATCCCCCACCACAAGAAAGAATAATAAAAAAAAAAAAAAAAAAAAATATTTTTTAAAAAAAAAAAAAAAAAAAAAAAAAAAAAAAAAAAAAAAAAAAAACATCAGAATTTAACTTTTTAGATCTAAAAATTAAAAAAAAAATTTCAAATAGGAAAGAATCTGTATAAAAATGTATAAATTTCAAGGAAGCAGAACAGACTCCAGAAGGAAATTCATACATATATGAATTTTCAACAATTTCCAATGTTTATCTTTAAAAGGTTGCTCAAGCAAAAAAAATATATTCTGTTCAAGAAATGGGGTAGAGGCCTGGAGAGATAGTGCAGTGGGTAGGGCTCATTCATGCAGCCAACTAAGCTTTGTTCCCTGGCACCATATATGGTTCGCTGAGCACTGCTAGGAGTAATCTCGGAGCAAAGAGGTAGCTATAAGCATTGAGCATAGCTGGGTGGGGGAGGGAAGGAAGGAAGGAAGGAAGGAAGGAAGGAAGGAAGGAAGGAAGGAAGGAAGGAAGGGAAGGAAGGAAGGAAGGAAGGAAGGAAGGAAGGAAGGAAGGAAGGAAGGAAGGAAGGAAGGAAGGAAGAGGAAGGGAAGGAAAGGAAGGAAAGGAAGGAGGAAGGAAGGAAGGAAGGAAGGAGGAAAGGAAGGAAGGAAGGAAAGGAAGGAAGGAAGGAAGGAAGGAAGGAAAGGAAGGAAGGAAGGAAGGAAGGAAGGAAGGAAGAAGGAAGGAAGGAAGGAAGGAAGGAAGGAAGGAAGGAAGGAAGAGGAAAAGGAAGAAGGAAAAGGAAGGAAGGAAGGAAGGAAGGAAGGAAGGAAGGAAGGAAGGAAGGAAGGAAGGAAGGAAGGAAGGAAGGAAGGAAGGAAGGAAGGAAGGAAAGGAAAGGAGAGGAGAAAATGAGTGAGGGAGAAAGGACAGAAAAACTGAATATCCACATGAGAGGAAAATGAATTTTAATGCTTATCTTGTACCACATACAGAAATTAAATTGAAACAAATGATAGGAAAACAAAACGCATAAAATTCCTGAAGGAGTGCCAAGTGAAATTCTTCATTATCTTATAATAGTCAAAAATGTTTTTATGAGACACAAATTCACAACCTATTTTTATTTTTATTTTTTAATTAATTTATTTATTTATATTCCACCTTATTTTTATTTTTTTTATTTTTTACAATTACAAAGATATACAATTAAAAGAGTTCATATTTGGGCTTTGGTCATACAGTGTTCCAACACCCATCCCTCCACCAGTGCCCATCTCCCACCACCAATGTCCCTGGTTCACTCCCCCTCCACCAGCCCTCCTCCATGGCAGGTTCTTTATTTCTTTCCCTTTCTCTCTCTTTCTCTTTTCCCCTTCCCTTCCAGACTATGGATTACAGAACATACATTAAAGGGTTGTCATGTGTATCTTTTTGCCTCTATTTAATGCTCAGTTCTAGGTTGGCATTAGTACCCTCGACAATTGTTAGCACACTGTTCCATGTTCTGTCTTACCTAGCCTCTGACTCCCACACATATGTGATAATTTCCTCCTTTGACAAGACCTCCTGATATATGTTTCACTTGACCTTGGATATTGGTATCTTAATATGTACATATATATTTATGTCATGCAAATAAATGCAGTCATTCTGTATCTGTCTCTCTCCTTCTGGCTAATTTCGCTCAACATAATCTTCTCCATGTCCATCCATTTATAGGCAAATTTTATAACTTCATTTTTCCTAACAGCTGCATAGTATTCCATTGTGTAGATGTACCAAACCTTCTTTATCCAGTCATGAATTTTTGGGCACTTTACTTGCTTCCAGATTCTGGCTATTGTGAATAATGCTGCTATGAACATAAAAGTAGGGATGGTGTTTCCGCTGCATATTTTTGGTTTCCCAGAGTAGATTCCCAGGAGTGGTATGGCTGGGTCAAATGGGAGTTCAATTTCTAGTCTTTGGAGGAATGTCCATATTGTTTTCCAAAAGGCTGTACCAGCCGGCATTCCCACCAACAATGGATGAGTGTCCCCTTTTCGTCACATCCACACCAGCACTTGTTGTTCTTGCTCTTTTGAATATGTGCCAGTCTCTGTGGTGTAAAGTGATATCTCATTGTTGTTTTGATTTGCATCTCTCTGATGATTAGTGATGATGAACATTTTTTTCATATGTATTTTGGCCATTCAGATTTCTTCTTTGCTGAAGTTTCTGTTCATTTCTTCTCCCCATTTTTTGATGGGGTTGTTTGTTTTCTTCTTGTAAAGTTCTACCAGTGCCTGATATATCCTGGATATTAACCCCTTATCAGATGGGTATTGGGTGAATATTCTTTTCCATTCTGTGGACTGCTTTTGTATCTTAGTCACTGTTTCTTTTGAGGTGCAGAAGCTTTTAGTTTCATGTAGTCCCATATGTTTATCTTTTCTTCCAGTTGCTTTGTTAGTGATGTTTCACCTTTGAAGATGCCTTTAGCTTCAATGTCGTGGAGGGTTTTTCCTATATTTTCTTCAATGTACTTTTATGGATTCATGTCTGATATTGAGATATTTAATCCATTTTGATCTGATTTTTGTGCATGGTGTTAGACACAGGTCCAAATTCATTTTTTACACTACCTATTTTTAAAAAAGAGAAATTTAGATATTCAAAAGTAAAAACCTCCATTCATGATTAAAACCCTCCAGAATATGGGAATTGAAGGGACTTTCCTCAAGATAGTTACAGCCATCTACCCAAAGCCCACAGCGAGCATCATTCTCAATGGTGAAAAGTTGAAAGCCTTCCCCCTGAGATCAGGGACAAGACAAGGTTGCCCACTCTCACCCCTTTTATTCAATATACTACTGGAAGTACTTGCCATAGCAATCAGAGAAGAAAAAGGACATCAAGGGCATCCAGATAGGCAAGGAAGAAGTCAAGCTATCATTATTTGCTGATGACATGATATTATAACCTAGAGAACCCTAAACTCTCTACCCAAAAACTCCTAGAAACAATAGATCCATATAGTAGAGTGGCAGGATACAAAATCAACACCCAAAAGTCGGTGGCTTTCCTATATACAAATAACGAAAGAGAAGAAAGGGATATTAAGGAAACAATTCCATTCACAATTGTGCCACAGAAAATCAAATACCTAGGAATCAACCTACCCAAGTGTGTAAAGGACCTGTACAAAGAAAACTACAAGACACTGCTCCAAGAGATAAAAGAGGACATAAGGAAATGGAAACATATTCCCTGTTCATGGATGGGGAGAATCAACATTGTCAAAATGGTAATACTCCTGTACAGATTCAATGCAGTCCCTATAAGGATACCCATGACATTCTTCAAAGAAATTGACCAAATGCTCCTGAAATTTGTATGCAACAATAAACCCCCAAGAATAGCTAAAGCAGTCCTCGGGAAAAAGAAGATGGGAGGCATCACCTTTCCCAACTTCAAACTGTACTACAAGGCAGTAGTAATTAAAACAGCATGGTATTGGAATAAAAACAGACCTGTGGACCTATGGAATAGAATTGAGTATCCTGACACCCAACCTCACACATATGATCATTTAATCTTTGACAAAGGTGCAACAAGTCTAAAATGGAGTAAGAAAAGCCTCTTCAACAAGTGGTGTTGGGAAAACTGGGCAGCAACATGTAAAAAAATGAGTTTGGACCTGTGTCTAACACCATGCACAAAAAATCAGATCAAAATGGGTTAGAGATCTGAATATCACACTTGAATCCATAAAGTACATTGAAGAAAATATAGGAAAAACCCTCCATGACATTGAAGCTAAAGGCATCTTCAAAGGTGAAACATCACTAACAAAGCAACTAGGAAGAAAAGATAAACATGTGGGACTACATGAGACTTAAAAGCTTCTGCACCTCAAAAGAAACAGTGACTAAGATACAAAAGCAGTCCACAGAATGGGAAAGAATATTCACCCAATACCCATCTGATAAGGGGTTAATATCCAGGATATATCAGGCACTGGTAGAACTTTACAAGAAGAAAACAAACAACCCCCATCAAAAAATGGGGAGAAGAAATGAACAGAAACTTCAGCAAGGAAGAAATTCGAATGGCAAAAAAAATATGAAAAAATGCTCATCATCACTAATCATCAGAGAGATGCAAATCAAAACAACAATGAGATACCACTTTACACCACAGAGACTGGCACATATTCAAAAGAGCAAGAACAACAAGTGCTGGCGTGGATGTGGGGAAAAGGGGACACTCATCCATTGTTGGTGGATGCCAACATCCACCAATGCCGGACACTCATCCAATACCGGCTGGTACAGCCTTTCTGGAAAACAATATGGACATTCCTCCAAAGACTAGAAATTGAACTCCCATTTGACCCAGCCATACCACTCCTGGGAATCTACTCTGGGAAACCTAAAATACGCAGCGGAAACACCATCCCTACTTTTATGTTCATAGCAGCATTATTCACAATAGCCAGAATCTGGAAGCAATCAGAGTGCCCGAAAATCGATGACTGGATGAAGAAGCTTTGGTACATCTACACAATGGAATACTATGCAGCTATTAGGAAAAATGAAGTTATAAAATTTGCCTATAAATGGATGGACATGGAGAAGATTATGTTGAGCGAAATTAGCCAGAAGGAGAGAGACAGACACAGAATGACTGCATTTATCTGCATAACATAAATATATATGTACATATTAAGATACCAATATCCAAGGTCAAGTGAAACATATATCGGGAGGTCTTGTCAAAGGTGGAAATTATCACAAACGCGTGGGAGTCAGAGGCTAGGTAAGACAGAACATGGAACAGTGTGCTAACAATTGTCGAGGGTACTAATGCCAACCTAGAACTGAGCATTAATTAGAGGCAAAAAGATACACATGACAACCCTTTAATGTATGTTCTGTAATCCATAGTCTGGAGGGGAAGGAAAAGAGAAAGAGAGAAAAGCGGAAAGAAATAAAGTACCTGCCATGGAGCAGGGCTGGGGGAGGGGAAGGGAACCGGGGACGTTGGTGGTGGGAGATGGGCACCGGTGACGGATGGGTGTTGGAACACTGTATGACCAAAACCCAAATATGAACTTTTTAATTGTATATCTTTGTAATTGTAAAAAAAAAAAAAGTAAAAAACCTTATAAAGTTCAAAATATCATTAAAATCAGTTCCAAGTCTGCAAAGAAAATGTTCATGCCTTAAAAACATACCCTTCTCATATTCATCATAATAATGAACTATTAAAAGTTAGAACTAACTGAGTGCTCCAAAGAGTAAAAGGAAAGTAAGCAGATCATGAAGCAAAAGAGATTGGCACAGCGATAAGTTTACTGTGGTTGTTGAGTTGAATTTGCTGAAGTTATTGCTACTGCTTTTGTTTTAAAGTTTTCTCAAGAGAGAGTCACAGTCATGAAACAGTGTAAGCAGTGACATTTCTCAGAGAAAATCTGACATATTTCTTGGTAAAGAAAACATGGAAATTAGCCTAGGAAGGCTGGAAAGTGAAAAAAGAATTTTGAACAGTATAGAATCGGAGTAAGGAAATTACCTAATTTTGCTTATGAATCTACAAAGACTTCACAGATCCCCAGGAAACAATTATGCATGGAACAGACCCAAAACATTAGAACAAAACTTCAAATAAATAAACTGTGATATAGGCAGCCACTCAAGAAACATAGAAAGAGGTTACCGTCTGACTCCAACTAGGTTAATTATCAGCAAAATCAACACAATCAATACAGCCAGTGATAATAACAAGACCTACAATCTGATACTGCATGAGTCACAGTGTCCAGGATACTATCCAAAATTACTTGCCATAAAAGTAATCAGGAAAATATGACCAATTCTCTGGAGAAAAACAATCAAGAGATGCCAACTTCATGATAGTCTAGAGTCATAGTTATCAAACAAAGGCTTTACTATTATAGCTTTCAATGATATAAAGATGAAAACACCTGAAATAAATGAAACATAGCAATGGAGAAATTTATTACAAAGATATCACAATATTTTTGTGTTGTAATTATAAATAACTAAAATTGTAACAAATACTAAAATATTACAAAAAAGAAACATATTACAAAATACTACTAAATAAAAATATTTTTGAATCACAACATACAGGATTACAAATTAAAATTTCACTGGGCATGCTCAAGAGCATAATACAAATTATAAGAAAAAGTTAGTTTATTCCTAAAATTAAAATGAAATCAACAGAAATGTTTAAAATCTAAAGAATGGGGAATGACCAAAGTAAAGATAGAACCTCAGAAACCTATAATATAATATCAAAAAGTAGAATGTATATAATTGAAATCCAAGAAGGAAAGCCATTTAATCATGGGTAAAACTTTCTAAATTTATAAAAGGCATGTCAATAGAATCAAGAAATTCCAAGAACTCCAAACAAGATAAAAATCAAAGAAAATCGTTTCAGAGCACATCCTAATCATACTTTAGAAATACTTATCCATTTTTGGTTGGTTTATTTACTAACTAGCACTATGAATAAATGCATAACGCATCAAAATATAAGACATGTTTTCTACCAGTGAGTTGCATCCCTAGGTCCATATAGACAATTATTTTGGTGTAAGAGTTGCTATGCTCAGTGATCTGTCAGAAGGGAATAGACATAGAATTATCTCTCTCATAAATGGGACTTAAAGACACACACCTAGGTACAACAAAGGTCCAAAGGCAACAAAGTGAGTAAAAATTGTAGAAGTGATGTACAAATTTGTAGAAGTGATGTACAAAATTGAGTTGGGGCAGGAACCATGATGGAGGGTCTTGGGGGTCCTTCAAACAGGGAAGGACCACACTGTTGATGTGATGTTGGAATTATGTATATTAAAAACAATCATTAATAGCCTTATTTACTATTAATAAAAACTATTAAACAGTTGCCTCCTTATGAAACAACACATTCATACAGAGTAGTGTCACCTCAATGACTATACTTTTATCATTAGGAACCATGGAGGCCAAATTATGCAGAGCAATATTTTGAAAGTGTTAAAATATTTTTTAAAAAAGTTAACCTAGTACTGTTTATATAGTAAAAGAAGATATTAAAGTCTTTAAGTGAAAATCAAGATTAAGGCATAATAAAGATACTTTTATATAAAGAGCAACTAGAAGAATGTGCTAACAATACCTATGAATAACATATAAGGTAGTTAGCTAGACAGATAGATAAATAGATAGAACATATATAATGCTACAACAGAAAGGGTGGCAGGTGTAGGGAAAAACCAGGTTATGGTGTTTATTTTTTTTATAATTTAGCTGAAGTTGGGGCCGGAGTGACAGCCCAGCGGGTAGGGCATTTGCCTTGCACGTGGCTGCCCCATGCCGGCCTGGGTTCAATCCCGGCATCCCATATGGTCCCCTGAGCACTGCCAGGAGTAATTTCTGACTGCAGAGCCTGCATTTGTGCAGCTTGGCTGATGTTTGGTGTTATTAGAACGATGTCATCAGCGAAGCTGATGGTGGTGTAGTTGCCGACCATCTATCTTCACTCCCATTCCTTCCCATTCTAATTGTCGCATGATGTTCTTGAGGGTGGCACTGAAGAGTTTTGGTGAAATGGTATCACGCGGTCGAACCCCTCTTTTCACATTAATGATCACTTCTTTGTAGAATGGTGAGATCCTGGTGGTGAATCCATAATACAGCTCATGAAGGATCTTGATGTATTGGGTTTGAACACCCTGTTTGGCTAGGTCTTTGATGACTGCTTCAATCTCCACAGAATCAAAGGCTTTCTGTAAATCAATGAACATGAGACAGACCGGCATCTTGTACTCCCTACAAACCTCAATGAGCTTGGTTACTGTGTGGATACGGTCGATTGTGCTGAATCCTTTCCGGAAACCAGCTTGCTCACATGGTTGTCCTTCATCTAGTGTTCTGCTAATCCTGTTCAGGATGACTCGTGTAAACAGCTTGTAGATGACAGACAACAGGCAGATGGGGCGATAGTTGCCGATGTCGTGAATGTCTCCCTTCTTGAACAGTAGAACTGTCCTGCTGGTTTTCCATTGGGAGGGCACCTTGCATTCGGACGGTAGCGTGTGAAGAGCCGAGCTAGTGTATTGATGAGTACAGATGGCAGATTCTTCAGGTGTTCGGGTCTGATTTTGTCTGGGCCTGGTGCTGTTCCCTTCTTTACCGACGAGATGGCATGTCGGATTTCAGAAGGGAGAACGTTGGGAATGACATATCCATCCTGTGGAATTTGGTATGTGGGCAGGTGGATGTGGCTATCAAAGAGATCTGAGTTGAAGTTCTGGATAATCTTCTCCATTGCCTTTCTGGAAGATGTGATAGATCCATCAGGGCGTCGGAGGGCAGTCATCTTGGTCTTATAGTTGGCGAAGGTCAGGCGGGCAGTGCGAATGCTTTTCCTGGCTTCGGCTGCATCTTCCAGTATTTCTGCTCTTCTGCCTTTGAGGTCTTCTTTTATCGCTTCTCTGCACTGCTTAGCAAGCTTTGACATTAGCATTTGGTCTCCTGAGGCTCGCGCCTTGCCACATTGGAGAATGAGCTCAAGAGTTTCTGAAGACAAGCGTCCTTTTGTGTCTTTCTCTCTCTCAGCATTCTTCGCACAATCATGGAGGTGCTGAGCCAGTTGGTTGTATTCTTCATCGATGTCATCAATGATGGTATCTTCCCATGTTACTGCAATGGTGCCAAAGAGTTCCCAGTTGGTGGTCGTTCTGGGAGTTCTCTTCTTAAACTTTGCAGCCTTTTCTCCCCATTGCGTGAAGTAGAATTTTGCATGAAGGAGACGGTGGTCCGATCCTGTCTGTAACAAACCCCAATTAAATAATGGGGACGACAGCTACATCGGTCAGACAAAACCGTCGATTGAAGATGAAGTGGTCAATTTCATTGTGGAACTGTCTGCCAAGAGATTCCCATGTCCAACGTTTCGCTTCAGCCTTCTGGAACTGTGAGTTCCCATGAATGGTCTTTTGGACATGATGAACTCAGATAGTCTCTCACCCTGTTCGTTCCATTCTAGGCCATGGGTCCCGATGTAGAGTTCGTCAGCCGATCTTCTTGGTCCTATCTTGGCATTAAAATCACCGACTATGATCTTGTAGAAGGTGTGATCTTTTTGATAGAACTCCTCCAATTCCATGTAGAGTTTCTCGATTTCATCTTCTTTGTATGTGGATGTTGGTGCGTAGACAAT
The DNA here is from genome assembly GCA_021461705.1 of Cryptotis parvus. Classification (NCBI taxonomy): domain Eukaryota; kingdom Metazoa; phylum Chordata; class Mammalia; order Eulipotyphla; family Soricidae; genus Cryptotis; species Cryptotis parvus. The sequence goes on along the minus strand of JAJIBD010009048.1, from coordinate 83,072 downwards.
GAAGATAGAAATTGCGGGCAGTGGGCCACATCTCTTCAAGTGTAATCGTCCTATTTGGTTTGTTAGGCATTCAAATGAATCAATGTTGATGGCCATGTTCATGTTGACAAGGACACCAACACCACCGACGCCTCTTTCGGGTCGCATGTTCCAAGGAACAATTCTTCTCCGGTGTCAAATACAGCATGATGCGACTGGCGCCTCCTCGTCTCAGTCAGACCAATGATGTCGTACTTGATCTTTTTGCGCTTGCACCATCAGATCCTCAATATATGCTTCCGATGTCAGTGTACGTGCATTGAAAGTACAGACAGTACAGACAGTTTTTTTTTAGTGGGGGGTGGTTACCTGTCTGTAACCACCCCCAATTAAAAAAAAGATATTGCCAGATTGGATAAAGAAAAGCTCAATTAGATGTTGCCTGCAAAGGACACATTTTAGACACAAAAGTACAAATGGGTTGAAAGCAAATATAAAAAACATGTTGCACAAAAGTATAAGCATAGCATCATGGTGGTGATAGTAATATTTGGGAAATAGTTTCAAGACAAAGTTTATTACCAAAGGTAAACAATGACATTTTATTATGATGAAAAGGGTAATTGGTTAGAAAAAAATTAATGTGCTCATTTATTGTATACAATAACTGAAAATAAAGATATATCACATAAGAAAAGTTATTATTATCGAATGCAATATTACTAGAAATAAAAGGAAGACATGTAGATGAAAACGTATACATAAATGTTCACTATCATGACACATTAGGAAAAGCAAATTGAGCTAGAGTACTGCCAAATGTACACATACAAGAATGACTACAGTAATAAAATTGACCATATCTGCTTTGAGAAAAAAAAATCAAACACAAATGAATCCTTTATGTAAAACAAAACAACGACTTTGAAGAGCAGTTTGGCAATTTATTATAAAACTAAACATATAACCACTGATTGTTCATATAGTGGTTATATGTTTAGGTTTATAATGAGCCAAAACTTTAGCTCATCAAAATGTTTAAAAATGGATGAATGGCTAAAATTTATATGGTGTGTTTTGTTAATGTAATACAACTGAGCAATAAATAAATGCTGGATTTTGAGATGACTATAAGAGTATGCTACCCGCACGGCAGAGACTGGCAAGCTACCCGTGGTCGTTTTTTTTTTTAATTTTTTATTGTTACAATTACAAAGATGTACAATTAAAAAGTTCATATTTGGGTTTTGGTCATACAGTGTTCCAGCACCCATCCCGCCACCAGTGCCCATCTCCCACCACCAACGTCCCGGTTCCCTCCCCCTCTCTTCCAGCCCTCCTCCATGGCAGGTTCTTTATTTCTTTCCCTTTCTCTCTCTTTCTCTTTTCCTTCCCCTCCAGACTATAGATTACAGAACATACATTAAAGGGTTGTCATATGTATCTTTTTGCCTCTATTTAATGCTCAGTTCTAGGTTGGCATTAGTACCCTCGACAATTGTTAGCACACTGTTCCATGTTCTGTCTTACCTAGCCTCTGACTCCCACACATATGTGATAATTTCCTCCTTTGACAAGACCTCCTGATATATGTTTCACTTGACCTTGGATATTGGTATCATAATATGTACATATATATTATGTTATGCAAATAAATGCAGTCATTCTGTATCTGTCTCTCTCCTTCTGGCTAATTTCGCTCAACATAATCTTCTCCATGTCCATCCATTTATAGGCAAATTTTATAACTTCATTTTTCCTAACAGCTGCATAGTATTCCTTTGTGTAGATGTACCAAAGCTTCTTTATCCAGTCATTGATTTTTGGGCACTCTGCTTGCTTCCAGATTCTGGCTATTGTGAATAATGCTACTATGAACATAAAAGTAGGGATGGTGTTTCCGCTGCATATTTTTGGTTTCCCAGAGTAGATTCCCAGGAGTGTTACGGCTGGGTCAAATGGGAGTTCAATTTCTAGTCTTTGGAAGAATGTCCATATTGTTTTCCAGAAAGGCTGTACCAGCCGGCATTCCCACCAACAATGGATGAGTCTGTGTCGTATTTGATATGCCAGATACCAGTAACAGTTATAGACTTCATTCCCATGACCTGATGGAATGGTTTGAGGCTCTTTATGTTCCTGGAGCAAGCAGGTGCCCTTGGGCTCTACTTGCATGAGACAGGTCATATGGAGATGTTACTTGTCAGGGAACGCCGCAGGGGTCCCCGAACAGTGTCAGGACCAAAGTTCTCTTCTACCTCCAAGGATGCCAGGAGAACAGATGAAAACTCACGAGTCCGATGCAGTTCCAAAAAGGCTTTTAATAGTACAAAAGCTCTTCCACAGCACTTCAATATAATGAACAAACTTTAGCTCTGGTCCGAACATAAGACCATACAAAGAGCCTAAGTCTCCCGCCAAAGAGAGAGGATCTCACCCGAGCTGAGTCCTACCCAGAAGAAGGAGCAAAAGGCCAAGGAGCAAAAGCCAAAAGCCAAAAACAAAAGGCCGAGGAGCCAAAAGCCACAGGGAGCCAAAAGCCAAAGGCTAAAAGGCCCAAAAGGTAAAAGTGAAGGGGCCTCAAGTCAGCCCCTTATATACACCAAAGTAATCCAACCGGGAGGGTCATGTCAACAAAGAACTCTAAACAGAGTGTAGTGCCACACCCTATTGCAGGTATAAACAATATGCCATGGTCTAATCCTTTCTACCAAGATTATCTCTTATGTAACACACTGGAGAGAGGGGGCTGATATAAAGTAATACATCTTAACTTCATGAGCTTCATGTAATCTAGATGGTACCCACAAGGTCCTTCTTATTATTATCTGCACCAGGGTGATTCTGAGTATCTTGTTCTCATGTACTGAAAGGGTCACACTCACCTGTTTAGAGCAAACTAGTATGATCCTTCCTATAGTCTTCTTATAGTCTCAACGTAGCCAGGGTGGTAGTCTCCTGGTAAATTCTAACTGTCCCACGCTGGTTGCAGTGGGTATAAAGAGGACCTGTGCCCAATCTAGAAAACATAGAAGTGTTAGTAGATGTATAAGTCAGAAGTTATTCAATCAAGGTGACTTCTGTAAGTGCCACACCCTCTAGCAGTGTTTACATAGAAGAGAGGTCTCATTAGAATGAACCTTGACTTAAATAGATTAAGCTGGGAGTGGGCAAAACAACAAAACTCCCAGAATAGCTAAACCTGTCCTCCAACAGTTACTGGTGCCTGCTGGAGCAAATCGATGATGAATGGGAAGACAGTGATACAGTGATATTTGCAACAATATATGCATATAAGAATGTGCAACAATGCTGAATGAAGTAGGCCAAACATAAGAGAATATACATTATATTATTCTACTAACATAAAATTTTTGAATAGGCAAACCTAATTTAAGTGGCAGAAAGAATATTGGTAGGTTCCTGCAACCAAGTAATAAGTACTGAAACTACCAGGACCAGAGCTCAGTGTAGAACACTTAAGCATGTGTGAGGCCCTGGGCTTGATCCCAAGACCTAGGGGGAAGAAAAAGAGGAAAAATGTTATATTTTATATAAATATATATTTTATCTAGATGCTGACGAACATAGAAATGTGCATTGTCACACTTATTAAAATGTGAACAAGATAGACGCATTTTTACTTTATGCATATTATGCCCAATAAAATCCTTTTAAACAATTAAAATTTCTTTAGATTTTGGTACTTATGAATTCTAATGTTTTTCAATATGTACTTTTATATTTAAAATAAAAAGTGGGTGAGGCCATGTATCTGACTCAAGAGGTAAAGTAAAAACATATGCAAGGCTCTGAGTGTAATCCCAGACAATGCACAGTGCCAAGAAGGAACACAGTAAAGCATGGCCCTAATGTCACTCCTCCTCCTTAGCCACTGCCGAGCAAAAATTGACTTGAACACAATAGTCTAAACATTTTCTTATCACTTGTTTAGAAATGACATCCCATTGAAGGGTGGAATACTTTGCTCTATGACCTCAGATTTGCACTTAAATCTACTTTATACTTAATTATATAAATCTAGAAAAGTCACTCATTCTTTAAGAGTTTCTTTCTTCCAATATATAAAGTGGTGACAATGGAGAGTCTTTTGCTGGGCTTCCAAAAAAAGAGTAATGACAGGGTATAGGAAGTGCCTGCATACAGGGAAAAAGTGAAAGGAATGCTTGTCCCCTATTTTAAGAACCAAAAGTCCTATAAATCTTTAAAAATAAATTGGATTCCAAATGTCCATCTAACCTTTGATTCGACTCACACCTTTCCTATTTTGCATTTCTTTTTTTAAAAAAAATTAGTCACTGTGTTTCTAAAACAAAGAAATTAAAGGTTCATTTAAAAATGAGACTAGGTGATTACACGTCCTCCTTGTATCCGGCATTTTTTTTAACTATCTGGGATATTATTTGTAGTAAGGAATATATAAAAATATATCATAGTTACATGTGTGTATATGTATCTGTGTGTATGTAAATATGACAAATAGAGAATTTACAGACAACTTGTATGCCAAAACTGAGGTTACATTGTGGTGTGTAGCTCAACATGTACTATATTGAGAAGATATATTTGAAAAAGTATCTAATATCTTATACTAATTTTCAAAATAATCCATGAATATATTAACTTTCCTCTTATATTCTAAGATATATATTATTAACATGCAGTAAAAGAACAAGTTGAATACTTAGTTATCATCTCAGACAAAATTTATTCATTTACTCATTAAATATTTAATGAACATCCATATGTACAAATAACTATGCTAATTTCAAGCAATAAAGTAGTAACCAAAGAAATTGTAGTTACTGACTTTTACAGAATTTACTAGATAAGGAAGAAGTTTATTTACTTGGAAGGAAAATAATTCTTTGATTCACTGAAAGAATTACATTTTGGTAAGTTGTTAAAAATGCCTGAAATACCAAGTGATATTTAGTTTCAAATAAAGACACCTGAAACATCAGTGGAACTGGCATGTAAGACAAATTTGGAAGACATCATTGGATACATGGTATTTTAATCCAGGAGACAGAACTGTGGCCAACTTCAGAAGATATACATGATAGGAAGAAAAGAGTGTGGAGGGTTACATTTTCAGTCAAGTTTAGATTTAGAGATTAGCAATAGAAAGAGTTGCTAACAAAGAAGAGATGGAAAGACAAATGGAAACAGGTAATACATTTAAAAAAAATGGTCAACTGTAATCATTGCAAATTAAAAGAAGAATCCATTGGAGTTAGAATATCTAGTCACTGGTGCACTTGACCAAAACAAATTAATGGACTGGTTGGCAAGATCGGAATGTGCTGAGAAATAACAGGGGGTAAAAGGTTGATACTAAAAGTAAACAATATTTTTAGAAAAAGAAGCTTTTATATGCTTGCTTTTAATTAAGATTAATCCACAGCATGATCTACCAAGCTTCTCCAGGAATAATCCCCAAGCACTGAGTCAGGGGGACTTACTGGGGAGTACTAGATATGGCCCATCCTCCCATGTAGAATGACCTCTACGCCTCTGCATGACCTTCTCTTTGGCCTAATGCAAATAGGGGTGATTCTCCTCCCTGCCAGAAGGCCCAGCAGCCCCACCTCCACCCAACATGCTCCTGTATAAAAAGAGCACAGCTCTACAATTGAGTCTCATCAAACCATTAAGCCACCAAATCCTCTTAGCTCCACAAATGCTCAGCTGCATGACACCTCCAAATTTTGCAGTACTGGCAGCCCAGTAGGGAGAAAGAAAATTTGATGGGAAAGTTGCAGGAAAACCCAGATGCTCAATGGATGAAAACAATAACACAGAAGACTTAACTAACACCAACCAGCTCAGTAAATCCTTAAACAAAGACAGCATTAAATGGATGCATATGGAGAGGATCCTGTTGAGTGAAATTAGCCAGATTAGCCAGAGGGAAAAGGACAGATATAGAATGACTACATTCATTTGCAGGATATAAAAAAATAGTATGATTCTAATATCCAAGGCCAGGCAAAACATGGTTCAGGAGGACTTGTTAGTGGGTGGAATCTACCGTAAGTGTGTGGGAGTCAGAGGTTAGGTAAGACAGAGAAGGGACCAGTGTCCTAATAATTGTTGGAAATGATAATACCAGCCTAGAACTAAGCATTGAATATAGGCAAAGGGATATATGCGATAACACCTAAATGCAAGTCACAATGTAAGAAGAGAGAGAGAGAGAGAGAGAGAGAGAGAGAGAGAGAGAGAGAGAGAGAGAGAAGCAAAGTACCTGTCACAGAGGCAGGATGGGGGACACGGAAGGAATCAGGGGACGACATTGGTGGTGGGAAATGTGCACTGGTGGAAGGATGGATGCTGGAACACTGTGTGACTGAAACCCAGTCATTAACAGTTTTGTAATTGTATATCTCACAGTGGTATAATAAAATTTTAAAAAAATAAAAGAAAGAAAAAATATAACAATGATCCCAAATTGATTTTTATTGGCCTATGTGTTTATTATTCTATTTTCCATTTTATTGTGACCAGCAAGTATAAATAAATTTGTTTGTGCCTGCTGTGGCTCAGGTTTAGGGAATGGGTGGGACACTAGGGACATTAGTAGAGGGAAGGTCACAATGATGATGGGATAGGTGCTAGAACACTGAGTGCCTGAAACAACTGTATTATGAACAACTTTGAAAACCATGATATTTAAATTTAAAAAAAGAATGAAATGAAATAAAATAGAGTTGAATGAAAAAGAAAGGTGAGGGGTCAGAGAGATAGTACCTAGGATAAAACTCTTGTCTTATACTCATTAAGCCCAGAGTAAAGGTGGGTGTGTGGTCCCAAACAAAAACAAAACAGAGACAAAATCAAAAGGGCAAAGTGCAAACAGGATTTACATACTTGGCATGCAGGAGGCCTCTGTTCCATTCCCAGCACCACAGGCTTCCCTGAACACTGCTAGGAGTGATTCCTAAATACTGAGCTTGTAGTAGGTTGTGGTCGCAAAATAAAAAAATATAAGTAATGAAAATGGAAAATCAAAAATGAATAGAAGTGATTCTTCTGCTTTTGATTTTAAGACGAGTACATCAGAACTGAAGGGAGATTGAGGATGAACACAAGAGGAGAGGATTTTTCCACTCCAAAGAAGAATGGAAGAATCCATTTTTAACACTTTAAAGAGGCTAAAGCAGTGGAAGGATGGCAACAACAGACACAGTTTTAGAGGATAAAAGGGGGAAAAGACGAGATGGTAAAACATGTAAAAACCAGACTTCCTGTTCACTAGCATAATCAAAGTATACCTTTTCTTGAATTCAATGTCTTCCTCTGCAAAGTGAGGAGGAAATATTTCTTACGTCCTAGATTTGTTATTTTTAATTAAAAAAAAATTGTGGATGGGGAATGGACCTCACCAGCAGTACTTAGGGTTACCTGTGGCTCTGAGATTAGGGTCACTTATGGTGGGACTCTGGGGACCATATGTGGTGCAGGTCTGCTGCCTGCAAGGCAAGCACCTTACCCACTGTGCCATCTCTCTGGCCCCTATTGTTCCTATTTAGAGAGCTATCCTCTCGTCAGAACTCCACCCAGCTGAAGAGCCTATCACAGCCCCGTTCGCGCCCTCTTGCGGCTGCATGGTTCATCAATAAATGCTGGATATCAGAGGTGACTACAAGAGTATGGCACCCAGACGGCAGAGCCTGGCAAGCCTCCCATGTCGTATTTGATATGCCAAATACCAGTAACAATTATAGACCTCATTCCCATGACCTGATGGAAGAATGGTTTGAGGCTTTTTATGTTCCTAGAGCAAGCAGATGCCCTTGGCTCTACTAGCATGAGACACGACATAGGCGATGCTACTGGTGCCCGCCAAGCAAATCGATGGTGAACGGGAAAACAGTGATACAGTGAATTAAAAAAAATTTATTTAGTTCATTTTTTTTTCATTTTTGGGCATCAAACCCAGGGCTCACACATGTAAAGCTTGTGCTTTACTTTTTTTTTTTTGGCTTTTTGGGTCACACCCGGCAATGCTCAGGGGTTTCTCCTGGCTCTGCACTCAGGAATTACTCCTGGCGGTGCTCGGGGGATCAAACCCGGCCGGCACAGGCAGGCGCGTGCAAAGCAACACCCTACCCGCTGGGCTATCGCTCCGGCCCCAACTCGTGCTTTACTATTGGCCCATTTTAAATAGTTTTAAGGAATTAATAGATATAAATGCGCTTGAAAATGATCTGGATGATACTAAGTACCACAGAGTTGATAGCGGATATTATTCCATTGTGGATGACAAAGCAGTTACCGTTGCATGACTCCTATTTTCTCCACTAAAGGAGATAAATATGGGACCAGGCAAGAAAGCTTACCTTTCCCAAACCAAATGTTTTCCTAGAGATGAGAAACATTTTACCTATTAAATTTCTAATGATTTAAATCTATAACCTACTATTGCTGGTGGTAAGTTAAAATGCCAATTTCTCTCATTCTGGTAAGAACATGCTGTTTACACCTTCTTTTGGAAGCAGCTTGGTCACATGAAGTACAAAACGGCACTATGCCATGAATTGCTAGAGGAGTGCTGTGTGCCGCAGCGAGGGCGGGAGGTCCTGTCCCTGAGAATCTAGTTACATTTGACTCCCTCCCTGGGTCCCCCATTGCTGAAACTCCAGGCCTCTCCATAGGGTTCCAGTTAATTTCCAGGTCTACTCTATCCGATGTTTAGCCTCAGACTCCTGTGTTTGTACACTGTCCTGTTTCTCTTTCCAACAATTCAGCTTTTTCTAAAAGTCTCCAAAGAAATTCAGAAGGAAGGGGCAACACAATTTTATTTCTTACTGATTTCTCATCCTTTTTCTCCCCCGTCCCTCGCCAATGTCTCTCTAGGTTCAAATTCTTCTCCACTGGGCTGAGAATTTCAATTACTCTGAATTTCTACTTCTAAAGTCCCATACTAAACTTTCCAATGTGTTCAGGAGCGTATTCTAAGACCCACTGCTCCTAAAAAGGGCAATCTACAGCAGAATTTTACTCTTGCCTCAGCAACTGCACTTCAAGGACTAAGGAAACTACCAAATACTCAGTTCAATATTATCAACTTAATCAATATAATTCAACTTAATCAACAGGAAGGGTTTATCAGTTACAATAGGTGTCAGACAATGGATGCTGTACAACTATCAAAATAGAAATCGGAAAAGTGTTTACTATGCGGAAAACATTTACAACATTTACTTTAAAATGTACTAAGAAAGAAAACTATTACGTCAGAGGGGTAGGAGCTAATCACTCTTCTTATGAATACTTTAATCAAAAGTAATATATACTTAAGGTTATCAAATTTAAACAATACACAAAGTTACAAAGTAGAAAGTGGAGAGTTTCAATTCCTCTGTCTACCATCTTCTCCAAGTGAACAATTGCTTATTATACTTCCTAATTTTAAAAAGCATAAATCTGCATAAATTCACATCTATCTGTCTTTCATTTTACAAAAAAAGAGAGCATACAATTTACATTGTTTTACACTTTTGAAAGTTAGAGCTCTTTCAATATCAGAATATATGTAGATATATAATTTACCATATACATGGCAGAGATAATATTTCACACCACTTTATCTTATCATATTTGAAAACTCTTCTCTTCCAGATAATTCTCTTCCAAAATAATGCTCCAAAGTTCATGGCCAATTTAGAATATCCCTCCATTCCAATTTTATCAGTACTATCACTAAAATTTTCAGCTGTATTTATTTATTTATTTATTTATTTATTTATTTATTTATTTATTTATTTATTTATTTATTTTGCTTTTTGGGTCACACCCAGCAATGCTCAGGGGTTTCTCCTGGCTCTGCACTCAGGAACCACTCCTGGCGGTGCTCGGGGGACCATATGGGATGCCGGGGGATCGAACCTGGGCGGCACAGGCCGGCTGCGTGCAAGGCAAACGCCCTACTCGCTGGGCTATCGCTCCGGCCCCTCAACTGTATTTTTAAGGAAAGAAAAATACAACCTAAAAATTTAAATAAATACATTAACCTATGAGTTAGAAAAAGCACACTATTTGAATTTTAAAATTACAGCATAGCATAAACTGACAAGCATATATTTTAAAGGTAAAGAACAAGTGAAAAGAAAGAGCAATATCATACTAAAATTAAAATGAAGAGCATAAAGGAAAAAATGACTTATTTGTGCTGAGATTAGGAAATCCTTTAGTGGTAGAGGAGTCAGTTTAATTGGGGTTTAAAAATCATAATAGCTACATTTTTTTTTTGCTTTTTTGGGTCACACCCAGTGATTCTCAGGGGTTACTCCTGGCTCTGCACTCAGGAATTACTCCTGGCAGTACTTGGGGGGACCATATGGGATGCTGGGGATTGAACCCGGTCGGCCACTTGCAAGACAAATGCCTTACCTGCTGTGCTATCGTTCCGCCCCCATTTGTTGATACTTTAAATGTACCAAACACTGTGCTGGTTTACTTAGAGTGCACTTTCTAATTTAGTTTCCATAATCCGATGAGGCAAATAACATTTTCATAGGCATTTTTTGAGATAAGAAAACAGAATCTGAGTGAGATGAATTGATCAGCGGCACAGGGCTGATGCCATACACTTCCACATACAGTTCATTTAATTATCATAACACTCTTATGAGGTAAGCACAGTAACACCCCTTCTCCAGGTGATAAAAATATGATATGAAGCATATGTTGTTTGTTCAAGGTCACTTGAAGAAAAGTGGCGGAACAGGGACACAAAGCAAGACAAAGCAACTGTGCCAAATTCTGATGCTGATGCTTTGGGGACAGTGGGACGTGGGAAGGGCATTGGTAGAAGGGACAGCAGCACAAACATAGTGTGAGGGTTGGACTGAGTGAGTTAGAGTGAAGCACAGTGACCAGTAGGGATTTGTTCTCTGAGCACCAGACAAGGCCAGGGCAGAGTGAAAATATAATAACATGCGCAGATCGGAGAAACATTACAGAAGTAGAATGGGGAGGATTTGGTGACTAATTGGATGCCTCAATCAAAGTCCTCTCAGCCTTTAACCTCCCTAAACTAAAGCATTTTACTCCTTTTCGTTAGAGCTCCCAGGAAGCCTTTTATTCCTTTCCTTTTGATTATTTTAGAGGCCAATTTCAAGATGCTTCTGCTAGAATTGTGATCGTTTCTGCGCAATGTGGGCTTGAGAAAGGCGGATGCTAATGAGCTTTGCAGTTCAAACAGCACTACTCCATCCCTCAATAATGTACCAATCATGGGGTTAGAGAGAAGCCATCAAGCAGGTTGCAACAGAAAAAGCATCCTGTAGTCCAATGGTTTCTAAGATGAATGAAGTGATATGTCTGATTGACATTTTCCAGCAACGCAAGGCTTTCTTTTGCAGCATTCAACACTGATTATTCCCTCCTTGAAATTCTCTCTTCTATTAACTTCTGCAATAATACTGATTTTCTTCCTCCTCTGACCTGCCTTTCCACGCCCTTTAAAACCTTCCTGTTCCTTTGCTTGCTCCTTACGGCACCATATGCCTCCAGGTCTCCTCAGCTTTCTCAGCTCTACCTCTGTTTGCTAAGAGTACAATTTCAAACAAATTTACTTAGAATCTGTCCACTGTAACTTGAAAAAAAATAAACGGACCTTGACCTCTTATTTCACTGTTTATATTCAGAAGATGATGACTATGCTTAGAGCATTCGTTTAAGTTTGACTGGAATTCACTTCTGAGAGAGTTCAAGTACATGGGTCAAAGTTATCCCTCTCCTTATCGTCTCAGATGCTTGGCACTGCCGCTTTAGCACTGCTTTGGACTCTGCTACTTGAATAAATTGATGCTCAGTATATTGTATATATATTACATATGTATATAATATTATATGTACCTATAAAATCTCAACCATTGGGCCAGAGAACTCTAAAAGGAGGAGCACAAATTTGGCATACAGGAGGCTTCAATCTCCAATAACTCATGGTTCCTGAGCACAAAACCTGGAGTAGATTCATACTGTATTTCAACCAGGTTACTTCTAATAGCCTAATGATTTTCCCACCTCCAATCCTGCTATAACCTACTTTTTCCAAGTCGTTATTGTTGCTTGAAATACTTTCTAAAACACAATTCTGAACTTATTACTATTTTGCTTAAAATTTCTAATAGATGTACCTTGTCATTGGAGTAGGGATATAGATGTATAAATACACACACATACACACACATGCACACACACACACGAATATGGGAATGTTGTGAAGAACACATAAAATTCAAACTTTTCATATACTAAATCCTCATAAATTTTTTCTTCAATTTCATTTCCTGTCACTCTCACACAAGTCTCCTGGGACCCAATCCTGGATTCACTGCTTCAGATTCCCAAGAGGAATAGCCCTAGATATCTATATTTAGCAAGTCCTAGATGATTCCAAAGATCATACAAGATAGAGGGTAAAAGAGCTCTCAGACACTCCCCTTCCATTGGTCACTTTAATTGTATATTTGTTTTTTTGTTTTGAGCCCACACTCCAGGGTTGCTTAGGGCTTATTCCTGGCTATGAACTCAAAGATCACTCTTGGCAGGGGCTCAATGGACCACACATGGTGTTGGGGATCAAACCCTAATTTGGCTGCATGCAAAGCAAGAATCCTATATACTGTATACTCTCTTAGCCCCACCTTTGATCACTTAAGAAAGCCAACTTGCTCAAGCCTTTCTGAATACTTACCATTATTTCACATCTGTACTTTGGGGCTTGACTGTGTCCTCCATCTGGTTCACTTGAACTTATCTTTCAAGGTCCTTTTATGAAGCAAAAACTCCCTGAATCTTCAACACAGCTCTTCCTTTTTCTTCTGCATACTTTTAGGAAGTGTGTTTTGGTCACATTCAATATTGCTCAGGACTTCCTCTTGACTCTACTCAGAGATGAGCCCTGGAGATACTGAGGGGACCATATGCAGTTCTGGTATAGAAAAACAAGTCACTGTGCTACTCCAGTCAATTTCTGCAACACCATTTTCCTAACCTTATTCCACTGTTTACCATCTTGTTGTCATTTTTTAAAAAAAAAAGTCTGGCTTACCCACAGGAATGAAATTGCCTTAATAGTAAACAAAATTTTCTTTTATACCGTTTCCAGAACAAAGTTTAGCATAACAAATGTTAGTTGAATAAATTGCTAGAATATAAAAATGGAAGAGTCCGTTATTACTAAAGAGGATAATGCAAAGCCAAGGCAAAATTAGCAACACAGTCAACAGAATTTTTAATTTAAGGGCTGTAGTTCCTTACCACTGATTTAAAATACTAGTAGTCACAGAAAGAATCATAATGTGAATACAGTAAGAGTCCATTTTTAATTGTAAGCAATAGACACTGACTCAGATAGACTGAAACAGAAAAAGAAATGTATTGAAAGGTTGTTCAGAAGCCCACAGAAATTCCAGGAAGACTAAAATGCCAGGCTCTGAAAGCAGGCAGGAACAAAGGAAGGCTATGCAGCTAGAATCACAGCTACAGCTGAACAATGGGGACCGCAGCTCCCCCACCTGCCTCCACCAACACAAGGCAGGGGACTCTGCCATTGGCATTGCTTTCAGTAACTGTTGCCGCGGCTTCTGTCACCAAATGAATTCTCCACTTACCCTGTTTCACTGCCTCACTCACTCCAGATTCAAATCTCAGACTGATTTTCGTGACTAGACGAGTATGGGCGTGGATGTCTGTAAGAGGGAGGCTGGACAGCACACTCTGCACTTCTCAGCTTCCCCTGCGCATGTGGGACCAAGATTCATGGCTGGCATCTGATGCTACAGAGCTGGAAAGAGTAATATAAAATGATAAAATTAAGTAAAATCTTTTTTAAATGGAAATTCTGAATAAATAATGCACAGGGGTTCACAAAATTCCATTATGAATGCACCCTAGGGTTCCATTAGAAAATTTCAAGGAGAGAAACAGCATTCCTTATATTCTGTGGCATAAGGTTCCAAGAAGGAAGGAGACACTGAAATCAGTGGACAGCAAACCTGCAGCGAGGTAACAGGACACTTGGAGAATGAGTGAGGGTCCGGGAGAAAGCTAGGTTCCAAGGTTAGAGAGACATGATAGTGGGTAGGGCACTTTAGCTCGCATGCAGTCAACCCAAATTAGATCCCTGGCAACCAAAATGGCTCCCTGAGCCCCGCCAGGAGCAATTACGGGATGCAGAGGCAGGATTTACCCTCGAGCATCATGAAGTGTAGGCCAAAAGGTGGGGGAAAAAACTAGGTTCCAACAATTGAATATAAAGAAAAAATAGATTTGGGTTCAAGGTTCACATTGCAGAATTAAGGTTTAGGTGCAAAACTAAGCAAAACTGAAAAAGATGCACAAATTCTGAATGGTTGCCTCACAAAGGAATGTATTTACGGTCAACCAACTAATAAAACATTATTTCTTCTTTTTAGTCACTTTTTGCAAAAGCAATAGGTGCGTCAGAATTTTATGTAATATTGAAAACTTGAAAGGCTAAAATTTCACACTGACTTTAAATTCTGAAGTAACAGTTCTTGAGCTCTTCATATTTAATGAGTTCTCTACACATGTAGATCTATGGTAAACACACATCTATGGATGGAAGAATTTGGGCCTAAACCAATGTCAAGTAGTCACCATTCACAGACATTGGATTGACTGGATAAGTCAATGGGATGGATGGGCAGATGGATGGATGAATTAAAGGATGAAGGAACTTGTGTTCAAATATTAAATTATCTCCTTTTACGAGGTTGGATAGGAGTAAGCAGCTTGCCTTGCATATGACTGACACCAGCCCAATGCCTAGCACTGCATTTGGTTCCCAGAGCATCACCAGGAGTAATCCCTGAATATAAAGCCAGGTGTAATCTCTGAGTGTACCCTAGTCCTTAGTCAAATAAATTATGAAAACATTTATTTAAATTTATTTTTAATTATATATTATAATTAAATATAATTAAAGAGACTCACAGACATGGGACAGAGCTGCTACTGGCTCTCCCTGTGCCCAGCCGCTCACGAGGTGCCCAGGAGGGATGGCAGGTTCTAGCCCTGGCCCGCCACCCCAGCAGAGCCTCACAACAAACCAGACGACCCCCCACTCCATGAAGGCCGCCATTTTCCACATCCGAACTTCCCTCTCGTCAGAACTCCACCCAGCAGAAGAGCCTATTAGAGCCTGGCTTGCACGGCTGCTTCAGGCCGCATGTTTCATCAATAAATGCTGGATTCTGAGGTGACTACAAGAGTAGGCCACCTGCACAGCAGAGCCTGGCAAGCCTCCCATGTCTTATATGATATGCCAAATACCAGTAACAATTATAGACCTCACTCCCATGACCTGATGTAATGGTTTGAGGCTCTTTTATGCTCCTGGAGCAAGCAGATGCCCTTGGGCTCTACTAGCCTGAGACAGGACATATGGAGATATTACTGGTGCCCGCTGAGCAAACCTATGATGAACAGAAGACAGTGATACAGTGATACAGTGAAATAAAGTAATACATCAATAATAATTAATAGAGAAATACAAAAGATATTGGATTTCAAATATTTTTTTTCATCACAAATTAAATTATTTCTCATGTTCAAACTGTTCAAAGATTAAGAGGCAAATTTCTTTAGTTTGATAAAATTTGGGTTTTTCAGGGGGGTATGAGAGTGGTTTGGGCCACACCTGGAGGTGCTCAGGTCTTACTCTTGGCTCTGAGTTCAGAGATTATTCCTGGTAGTGCTCAGGAACCTATATGGGGTACTAGGAATTGAACCGCATTAGACACATGCAAGATAAGAGCATTAACCACTATATTATCTCACCAAGTCTCATTGAGCTCCAAAATGTTCTGGGTTTTAACAGAATCAGTTGTTTCACTGATTTGAAAGATGCACTTACTTCTTCTAGGCTTCTTATTACTTGCCTTTCTTAATATTGCCATGATCAAGAGTTATTTGTATAGTTTCAGGACTTCTAATAGTACTTCTAATAGTATTTCTAATAGTTCTAATAGTAATATCCCAATAATATTTTCCAGTATTCTATCTAATAAAATGCAGTAATAACTCACATATTTTATTGCTACAAATAGTCCATACCTTGGCTTTTAATCTTCAGTCATTTTTAATCTGAAATATCTTAATCAAGAAATATATATTTATTTACAAGAAGATTTCAGTGCATTATATTCTATGTAGTTTTTCTAGTTCAAATATATTTGTTTTCATTTATAAGACACTGTGCATGGGAAAATATTCTTTGGTTCTTTGTTTTGCTGCAAAACTTTTTTTCCACATTTTTCTATTGTCCTGGCAATGAATGCTTCTAGGGGAAAATAGTGTGATGCCAACCTTATTATTTTTTCCCTTTGTAGGTGATTTCTTTTTCTGCCTAGATATTAGACTAATTCATTTTTATATTTTCAAGTTCAACTAGAAAATCAGAAGTTTCATAGGGCTGAGGATTGGTTATTTTATTATTCTTATCACAATTTGAGGTGCTATTATTACTCTCATAATTTTTGGAAGTTCTGCAAAACAGCTTTCTAGAAACTTTGAAAATCAAAGGAGTATAACTGTTACAAGAAGAATATCAGATGATATATTTGATTTTTGTCTTCTGAATCTATTGCCTTCATTTTATGTTCCTTTTCATGTTCAGGCAAGTCCTATAACTCTTCTTGTGTAGCTTAAAGTGTTCCGATGCTCACAACAGTTGCTAGAAAGATGGTAATGAAAAGAAGCAACATGAATAGAAATTATTTTTTGAAAGGAAGATAGTGCTCTTGGTAGTATACTCTTGCTAGGTATTGCACCTAGCAAGAGTGGTATACCAAATGTATTGTCAGGAAGATAAGTATTGTAGGATTTTTCTCCCCTGGAAAATATGTGACTTGCTGTAGATTGGTACATAACTAAATATGATGGAAGAACTTGCACAGACTTTTCTTTCTAGAATGGGTTGATAAAGTAGCTTGAAGTCCATAAATGAAAAGTACTTCTGCATAGCTTTCCCATGCAAAAACCATGTTTATTATTTTGGGGAATGCCTTTATTTCTACCAATATTATTTTGTACCTATGATTTTTGTACTTCAATAGAAATGTAAACAGTGATAAAATACATAGTCATATTATCCCCAGGGCTTTATACAGGGGTATTTTGCAGACGACAAGAGGGATTGAAATAAATATTCTTCATCATTATATCTTTTAGCTTGCCTATGTCCATAGGATATGGGAGTTTGTATTTTTGATATAAGTATAACAGAGTCGATTCAAGAGAATCATTTAAAAATTTAGTAGCTGTGACTAGTAGAAGCATCAATCTATGGGTGTCCATCTCATGTCAAGACATATATCTAATTAATTTGATTAAGAGACATCTCTCCTGGGCAAGGGGAGATAGCTCAATAGGCTGGGGTGTATGTTCTGCAAGTTAAGCTCTGAATTATATCCTTAGCACTACAACATCCTGTGAGCACTTCTGGGAATGATTCCCCAAGCACTGTGCCAAGACTACCACTGGGTATGACTCCAAAACCCAAAACAACTAGGTGAAAAACGGTTTTGAACAATATGGAATCTCAAAAGCAAACCCTGATAAAGACTCACAAACCAGTAGTAGGTTGTTCACAGGACAGGCTGACCTGAAAACACAGTGTGCATTCAGCCTTTATCGGGTACTGCCTCTTAATTTAGTGCATTGCTAAGTGGCCTTGTTGTTGATAGCTCTTTCACTCTTACTGGACAATTAGTGTTGGCCGGAATGAGTTTCCCTAACGAAGAACAAGTCAACTGTACAAGAATCCTCTTTGGACACAAACGTTATTCTCAAAGATATTAAAAAGTTTATTTAAATTTTAAAATGTCAAGTTAAAGACATATTATGAAATCATTACCCACAGGCACGTTTTCTTTGGCCAACATAGTGTTTACTTTTAGAGACTCCATATTGTTAAAAACCGTTTTCACTTAGCTGCCTGCTAAAAATTGAAGGGAATTCCCCATAAAATACAGCTTTCCATCTTTCTCTTTAAACGAAATAAGACAGTAACACCATGAACACATTTAAATGGCAATGCCAGGTCCAGAATTGCAAAGAAAAGTTGAGGAGTGGGTATCCTCTTGATAGAAACTGTGCTCTCTGGCTCACAGGTTCCCCATAGAAAGACCTGTCAACTTTTCTTAGTGTTAGTGGGAATGTGGCATATTTCCTCTGCCAATTTCTACCATAAGTGGAGATATGCAAGATAAACTGAGATGATAAAGGACTTCTTTTCCTTGGCCTGCTTACTCATTGATCTCTCGAGGGTTGCTGATTGTATGGCTGTTAATTCAGAAGATACATGGGCAAGGTTGATCATGGAATCCAAGATTAGGATTCAGTAAGCATGATGGCTAGTTCATAGAAATGGGTAACTTCTTCCACGTGACCAGTACCTGTTTTGATCAGGTAGAATAATTGCTTGGAGGAGAGATGGGACTACTAGTCAGAGGTTGACTGCCCTTGATGTTTGCAGTTACATGAAATTTTCTGATTTTTCTTCCCTGTGTTTTTCAATTATCCAATTAGGAGGTGATTTTTGCATGTTCCTACTTACTCGCCATAATTGAACTATGTTGTTTTGTTGTATGTGTGTAAGCTAAGCATTCTAATAAGTCATGATTTAAAAATTATCTGACCTCTGTACCAGTCAGTCACTAAGCAATTATATAGCCTTACAGAATATTAGCCTAGGGTAAACATAAGTTGTCATATATTTTCAATGGTCAGGAGCTTAAGTTTATTGATTTAATTTTTTAAATCAGCTTAAAATTCATCTTGGAGTGATTAATAGATTCAGTTGGTTCTACTTTTTAAATTTTAAACTAAAAATAAAAACAAATTTTATTAAAATAAACTTAAATATAATGAAGCATCTTTCATACACCTGTACCCAGCTATTAAATATTCTTTTTGTGAGTGGAGGGTGTATACCTGTTGATGCTTCAGGCTTAGTCCTGGCTCTGTGCCCAGGTATCACTTCTGATTAGACTTGGAGTGCCATATGATATGTCAGGAATCAAACCTGGCTCAGCCACAGACAAGGAATGCTCCTTATAACTCTACTATCTCCTTAGCACATAAAATTCATTGATGGAATTAGAAGTATATTAGCTTTTAATAAAATATTCTAGAGGTTTCTTCTTGTTGTTTGTGGGCACACACCTGGTGGTACACAGGGCTTACTCTGGCTTTGTGCTCAGGGATCACTCCTGTGGACTCAGAAACCAAATAGGGTGCCTGGACTCAAACATGTGCAAGAAAACCATACCCTACCCCTGTACTATCACTCTTGCCCCGAGGAGCTTATATGTCAATATTTTTAGTCTAATCCTTGGACACCAGAAGCTTTCCAAAAAGCACTAAGGTCTTTTATATAAAAATTACTTTCCTAATGATAATGAAACATCATCTTCCTTTGTCATTGCTGGCACTATCCTAGAGAACCAAAACTAACAGTTGGATAAAATCACTAGCTCCTATCTATGTACACAAAGAGTCATTGTATTCCTCTCTGCCACCTACTGAGACAAAAATTTTTTTTTTTAATTTTTTATTATACCACCGTGAAACACACAATTACAAAGGTGTTCATAATTGGTTCTTGGTAATACAATATTCCAGCACCCATCCCTCCACCAGTGCCCCATTTCCACCACCAATGTAGCCCCCCCCTCCCGTCCCCCACCCGCCTTAATAGCAGGTACCCCAGTTTCCTCTCTTTCTCTCTCTCTCTCTCTCTCTGAGAGACAAAAATTTTAAATCTACTTAAAGATATCCTTGATAGAGCAACGAGGTTTATGAAATTGAGTATTTTTTAATGTTCTGATGATGTAAAATGAAGGTAACAAGTTCTCAAATGATGTCATTTTATTCAACCTTCTTTTGTTATAAAAATGATGAGAAACAAAAACAATATGTGCCAATGTTGAGTGAAATGTTGTTCAAGGCCCTGATTTGTTTATACATGGTTTTGTTTAAGTAGCGTTTGCAAGGACTTGACAGTAAGTGAGGACCTGCTGCACTTTTGCCCCGTAGTACCAGGTGTGTGCATACATGGCTGTTTGAGCTGCAAACCCAGTGAGCTGTGCGTTTCCATGAACACACATAATGATTTATACTTTAAATAATAAACATAAACTAAGGTTATTTACGTAAGTGTCTGGATAACACTTTCCTAAAAACGAACAAATATGTGTTTATCACTTTAAGTAAATGATATAGTTTGAATTCAGGGACTGTTATTACTCTAGTTTCCTTTTTCTCTTAGAATCGGTTTAGCTATTATCTATTTTTTCATTGCATGTGTATGGGTGTTCCCATTAAAATTTTAGAATTGTTCATTCTATTTACTGAAAAATTCCATGGTATATATTGATAGGGATTGTATTGAATCTATAGATTGCTTCAGGCAAGATGGTTATTTTCATAATATTTGTTCTTTCAATCTATGAATATATCATTCCCTTCTGTGTGTCCTATTTTATTTTAGCTACATTTTTAGTTTTATCCTGAGGAATTTGTATTATATACACTAAATGAAATATTACATTGCCAATAGAGAGATGAAATTATGCTCTTTGGAGCAAAACAAATGAATCTTGAGTTGATTATTTTTACTGAGTGAAATATGTAAGGAAGTGAAAGACAAGTATCAGGTGTTTTCACTCATATGTGAAATGTATACAAGTAATGCAAACACCTAATAAAAAAAGAAAGACAATGGCAAAACTACCTCCTAGACTTAATGAAAACTATGATAGTCTCCCCTGCAGAATATCAGGGGTTACACCTGGCTCTGCACTCAAGAATTACTTTTGGTAGTTATTGGGGGGAACATATGGGATGCCAGGAATTGAAACCAGGATGGCCGCATGCAAGACACTCTTCGGGCTATACTATTGCCCTGGTCCCAATACTTTAGGAAAATGAAAGTGAGTGAAAAAATTAGGAGAAGGGGTGGTAACTCTGCTTGATTGTGCTCAGGGTCTACTCCTGTCTGTGCACTAAGGGGTCACTACCGCAGCACTGGGAGAGCTTATGAGGTGCTGGGACCAAACCTTTGTTGGCAGTGAGGAAGGCAAGTGCCTTGCAGCTTTACTATCCCTCAATCCCCCAAATAATTTTTTAATATGGCAATGTAAGTCACAAGTCATAAAAATATTTAGCTTTGTGGGTTGGAGAAATAATATAGCAGATAAATAAGGTTCATGCATTGCATGTGACTCGGGGTTCAATCCCTGACTCCACATACATTCCCCTGAGCAGTCAGGAGTGATTCCTGAGCACTGATCCAGGAGTAAGCAATAAGCACCACTGGGTATAGCACTGAAACACAAACAAACAAAATCTTTAGATTTTAGGTAAAAGGCAAATTTTAGGTAAAAATCTAAGTACAATTTTGAAAAAAAATGTATGCACTAATGCAAATTCAACAGCTTCAAATTTCTTTCAAACTTCTCTGGGAAATTGGTGGTGATATAGCTAATAAAACAAAAAAATCTTTAAATTGATATGTGTGGACATTCAGAAGATTTGTATAATTCAGTAGACAAATATTTCCTAAGTGGCTGATGCAGGGCATTAAAACACTGTGCATAGGCATAGAACTATTCAAAGTAGAAAGACGAATGGATCTTCTCACAAAAAATATTAATAACTGTAAAGCTTCAGGTACAACATTTCAAGACTGTAATATCTAATGAAGATCTAATTCGAAGAAGCTGCTAGTTGTCGAGTTTTGTTACAATATCAAAAAATAATAGCTAAAATTATGCAAAAAAATGCTTTAAAATACTTTCTACTTTTCATCCCTCTTATCTGTGTGAAACCAGATTTTCTTCGAATACATCAACCAGAACAACATTACACAGCCATACATTTAATGGAGAAGACAAAATAAAAATCCAGTTGTCTATTATTGAGCCAGCATTAAAGAAATATAAAAACAAGTGCTTCTCTTAGCCTTTTTATTTTAGAAAACCTGGCTATCTTTTGTAAAGTTATTTATCTTACCTTATAATGAGTTCATCATTGCTGTGATCTCACAGGACGGAGAGGATGAAGGAGCTCTCTGGGTCTCCTTTAGAATGGCACTACTACCATTCACGTCAAGTCTGCTTGCTTGACTGAACCCAATCAGCACACCACTCACCACCAGATTGTGTGTGTGCATATTTTAATCTACAAATTTAGGGAGATACAAATAATCTATAGCATATATATGTATGTATGTGTATATATATAATATTCTCCTTTCTTATAAATATATACTGTACTCACTGCTGATTCTGCACCTTGCTTTGTTAAAGTGCAGAGTCAGTAGTGAGTACAGTATACTGTTATAAGAAACTATTCCAATTCAGAAAATATGGATCTTTTTGTCTACATATTATCTCTTTATAATGGCTTACAGTAATTTAAAAATTAGTCTGGAACTGAAGAGATGGCAAACAGGGGTTAGGATGCTTGCTTTCACACAGACTACCTCAATTCAATCCCTGGCACCGCATATTGTCCCTAAGATACTGCTGGAAGTGATCCCTAGTCAAGAGCCAGGACTAAGTTATGAGCACTGAAGAGTGTGATGATCAAATCCCACTAAAATAAAAAATAAAATCTGGATCTTTCAAATTAGTTTCAAATTAACAACTTTTGAGAAGCTTTTTGGCACTTTAGAAGACATGGTGAGTGACCATATATCTATGCCATGCCACACCTATACGGGGAGTTCTAGGAAGCAGAAATAAAAATAGAAATTTTGCTGGTGAGATATTTTAATGAATCTTTGACTGTTCTATATTGTAGACTTATACATACATGCTTTTTTTTAAGAAAAAGGATCTGAAATAGCTTGATTAAATAGACCATAGTCATGTTATGTGCAAGTTGTAATTAAGAGTACATCAGTTGAATGCTTTGCATGTACATATGTACATGTTAATTACATGTTTGGCAAAAAAATTACCTTAAAATAAAGATCAAGAAAGATATAGAGTCTATTTTAGTATATAAGGTAACTTATTGATTGTCCATAAACCTCAACACTACCCATACCATAAACATAACTTCAGAGAAGTCATAACTTTTCAGCAATCATCGACATATAGTTGGAATGATTTGGCAGCATTTACTGGAGGCCCTGAGCAGCTGGCACTGACTACACCAGTGAACACAAGTTCTCAGCATTGGCAAATTTCAAGCTCACAGCGGCCAGTGGAAGAGACGGTGCTTGAAGCAGATTTTAGGGGCCAGGAAAGACACGATCCAGTCAAAGATAGTTGTAGATTAGAGAGAATCTATGGTAGCACTTATAACTACATGACATGCCTTCCTTAAAAAGGGATCTATAATAGCTTGCATAAAATAAGTTCTCCTTTACATGTTGCAGGTAGGTTCTTATAGCTCATAGTTATAAGTTGACCAATAATAAAATGAAACATCTTTGTAAGGAATGGACAGATCTTTTTCAATCATAACATTAAAAAAAAACAAAACAAAGCTCTCAGTTACCCCCTCCATGCCCCCAGATCATCATCACAATGCTTTTTATGGATTACCTAATGATCATTTTTCATTTCAAAGGGTATTTCATAATTCTTATTCTATCTTCATGTATTAACTGAAATGCATTCTCTTCCAGAAAATGCACAACGTTGGTTCCTTTGACATGTTTTCCTTAATATTCCCACAGTACTTTGTGCTTTGCCTACCATAGCGTATATCATGGCGCATGTAATTTCAACGTATACTGAAATCTCTACTACATTTTGAGGTTGCTAATATCTGACTTAGTTAATATCTTATTCTCAGAGCCTAGTTTTAATATCATAGGCACTCAGAAAACATTTGTTGAATTAATGAATAAATATAGCCCTCTTGTCAGAACTCCACCCAGTGACAGCCTATCACAACCCGTCTTGTGTGGCCAAGCGGCCGTGTGGTTCATCTATAAATGCTATATTTAGAGGTGACTACAAGGGTATGCCACCTGCATGGCAAGCCTGGAAAGCTGCCCTGTTTTATTTGATATGCCAAATACCAGTAACAAATATATTAGTTCATTCCCATGACCTAATATAATGGTTTGAGGCTCTTTAGGTTCCTGGAGCGAGCAGATGCCCTTGGGCTCTACTAGCATGAGACAGGACATATGGAGATGTTACAGGGGCCCGCTCTAGCAAATAGATGATCAACGGGAGGATAGTGATAGTAAAGCAATGAGCAAATATTGCTGGAATATAGCCTCCTCTAGTGAAAAAATTCAGTTTTATAGACCCAAATCTCCCAGCAACTACCTTAAGAAGCAATATCGTCATGTCATTTGCTTTACTGTTTCATATAATATGTTCTGATAATTATCCATAAAATTGCTGGTGTGGACATACTATGGTTTGATACAATATAGAATGCCACTTTCTTCTTTGCCATCTCTTTCTTTTCTAGAAATACTAGTTATCTGCTTTAGTGGTCCTCAGTGGCACTGGGGCTCTAAGAAACTAAACAAATTCTCCAATCAATAAAAGAGTAAATCCCATAAGGAAAGCAATAGTCATGAGTGATTTAATGTACATTAAGGACTATCCTTTTTTTTTTTTTGCTTTTTTGGGTCACACCGGAAATGCTCAGGGGTTTCTCCTGGCTCTGCACTCAAGAATTACTCCTGGCAGTGCTCGGGGGACCATATGGGATGCCGGGGATTGAACCCGGGCTGGCACGGGCGGCCGCATGCAAGGCAAACGCCCTACCTGCTGGGCTATTGCTCCGCCCTAAGGACTATCCTTTTAATATATAGTTCAGATTGTTCTATTAAGTATATATTTTCTATATTTTGACCAATATTGATTTCTTTGTCTAAACTCATTTAGTTTAACCAAAAGAAAGCAGAACCTCAGTCTTACCTTGTGGTTTATTTTTTCTTTTTTGTGTCACACCCGTGAGACTCAGGGGTTAGTCCTGCTCTGCACTCAGAATTACTCCTGGCAGTGCTCAGGGAACTCTATGGCTTGCAGGGCATTGAACCCTAGTTGGCGCGTGCAAGGCAAATGCCCTACCCGCTGTGCTATCGCTCCAGGCCCCCTTGTGATTCTTAAAAATTTTCTATGCATCAACTCACTATTAGCAAGAATCAAATAAGGGACCACAAAGGGCTGGAGCTCAAGGGAAATCTCTGCTTTGTGCTCCCGCCAACTTTCACTTTCTTTTGGAAGAAATGGAAGTTCTCCCAAGCACAACCAGGGAAGTGCTCCAGTGATCTCAAAGGGCCATCTGAGGTGTATCCATCTATGATCACCCATCATGATGTGCTGAGGATCAAACTGGGATTGACCACATATCAGGTCTGAACCATAACCTTTGTACTATCTCTTTGGTTCCTGCCATCCTCACACTTGCTTTGAGACCAAGTCCTACGCAAATCCCGAGAGAGAACACCTCAGCGTCACATTCCAGTGCAAATCCATTCATCTTGCTTCTGCACATTCATTGTTTTCCACACACATGTACTGTTATGATTGATCTTGTGCCTTCTGATAGAAAATGTCTTTCTTGAGGGTTCACCTTGAGTTTTCCTAGGAAAGAATATACTAAACAAATGTCTAATAAAAAGTTCTGGCAAGTACAAGAAGATGTGTATGATAAAAATTAAGAGATTTCAAAAATATCACTTCTTGAAAAAGACATGACAGACAAGATTCAAATCTTTGCATTGGCCTTTATGAATAATGCAGGCCTGGCTAGGAGTGCACGGGAACTAGGGCAAAAGTTTGCATTTCCATATCTTATTTTTATTCACACGTGAAATGGAAATAATTTGGGTGTCATAAAAAGGTGGCCTCGGATAGGCAGAATTAGAGAATGCTTTTGCTTGACACGTATGCTTAGTGTATAATGCCTCTCCTTGACTGGAGGCGTGGACCTATAATGGGATTTTATTCCAGTGGTTAGAACATATTATGTATCAAAAGTGAAAAGGCTTGTCAGTGGCAAGTAAGTTTCTTAGTGACTTGCTTTTAGGTGAGTCAAAAGGAGATAGTCTTTGTTGGATCTGATCTCAGTAGGAAAATTCTTCAAAAGAGGGTTCCAGGCTTTCGAAGAAAAAGTGATTTTCCTACTGGATTTAAAGAAGCAAAATTCCATGTTGCAAGAGGCATAGGGATCGGGTCACATGGCAAGAACTGTCAGAACCTCTTGTTGCTGAGAACAGGAAGTTCCTATGAGACAAGAAAAAACGGACTAGTGTCCACTACCCACTTGGAGCTGAATCTTCCAAAAATCATGTGTGCAGAACAAGAACCTCAAGGCTCAGATGAGATCTTCCACATCACTTAGCTAAGTCTGTGAAACCCAGACCACAAGACTCAGACTAGCAATCCCCAGTCACTGTGAAACAGCTGACAAAGGTGTGTTCTTTTCAGCAGCCATATTTGGGGCAAACTTTTAGAGAGCAGTGGAAACAGATATATTTATTATCTAACTGGGAGGTTAGAGCAAATAATTCTGTAACAGAATTTGGTCACTTGATCACTTGATCACTTGAATCCTGTTATTCATCGATTTGCTCGAGCGGGCACCAGTATCATTTCCATTGGACCCTATCACGTGCCAATGTAGCCCAATGGCATCTAATAGAATTTGGTATGTCAAACAATTTAAGGAAACCTTCGGCCATTAGGCCTTGTGAACAATCAGCATCAGAACAACTCTTAGGATATCATTTAAGATTTTGGGAAAGTGTACTTTGAAAAAACCTGTTTTTATTGCTGTTGCTTCCCATTGACAAGGTGTTCCTGAGGGAGTTGATTTGGCTCACTTCCCTCCTCATGCATTCCCTGATGTCAAGAAGCTTAAAACTGACACCCCCACACTTCCTCCACCCTCAACCACCTCCAAAAAATAAATATAACAATCTCACAATGAGTAAAATGGGGTGCTATTAATGAAAGAACAGGAAAGGAATTTTGGCAGTCACAAACAACAAAAAGTTCACCTTGCTAACTCCTCACTGGGTGTCAAGAAGACATGAGATCATATAAATCAAGGGCTTAGAAAGCTTGTTAATACCTAGTAATCCCTTAGTGCATTTTCACCATAGTTATTAAGTTCCAGGAGACCGAAACCTCATCTCTATAGCAAAATAAGGAACTCTGCTCTCGAAGATGAAATGAAATCCCATCTAGAGGGAAAAAAATTTTCCCTAGCACTCAAGAAAATAGGCTTAAGTGCTTGTTGTTACCTCAATGATTTATAATTAAAGGGTTATTAGAGGATACAAAGTTATAGAGTCCTAAGTGCAATTTGTGCTGATTATTGCCATGTAGTCAAAAACCAAACCAACTTGGAGATGGTCTCCCTTCAAACTCCAATAGCACAGAGAAAAAAAGCCTACTGTCTCTTCTCACAAAATTCTAATTGTAAGCTTAACGTGCTCATTATAAATGCGTGGGGCAGTGCCTAACCACAAATATTTATGCTTGAGTCACGGAAATCAATTTGAAATTTTAGAAAAAGTCATTCAGATATGGGAGAATACTAACAGTTACCATCACTACATATAATTTCTATGACATGACAATCATAAATAGAGTCCACAATAACTGTGAGCATGGGGTTTCCGTGAGGCGATAATGCCTTAGAAGTGGGGCCTTCCTTTGATCTTGTCTTGGACAGAGCTACGGCCAGTACACAGTCATACAATTTCTGAGGAGGTTGACTATAGGGGTGTCATTTCCTACTGGGAGTATCTATACTGTCTGCACCTATCCTCCGTTTCCATGCCTTCTACTCACGAGTATTTATTGAACTCTCAACACTCTGCAATGCACTGTGCTAAGTACTATGATAAGTTAAAAATGAATAGATAAGGCAGAGCTCCTGACCCAAGGGTACTTTAGTATCTGAAAAGAAAGAGAAATGATGTATAAGAACCACTATTAAATTTCCACTGTAATTACCTGGAGTTTTTCATAGATCACTTGTATCACTTTTCTTCCTGTTCATCATCGATTTGCTCGAGCAGGCACCAGTAACTCTCCATATGTTCTGTCTCATGCTAGTAGACCCCACGGGCATCTGCTTGCTCCAGGAACATAAAGAGACTCAAACTATTCCATCGGGTTATGGGAATGAGGTCTATAATTGTTACTCATTTTGACATATCAAATACGACATGGGTAGCTTGCCATGCTCTGCCATGCGGGTGGGATACTCTTGTAGTCTCCTCTGATCTCCAGCAGTTATTGATGAACTGTGTGGCAGCTCGAACTGGACTGAGATCAGCTCTTCTGCTGGGTGGAGTTCTCACCAGAGAGGAGTCGGGATGTGGAAAATGGCAGACAGCATGGTGTGGGGGGTCCTCTGGCTGGGGTGGTGGGTCAGTGGTAGAACCAGCCATCCCTCCCGAAAGCACCTTGTGATCGGCTGGGCACAAGGAGAGCTGGTGACAGCTCTGCCCCATGTATGTGAGTCTCTCTTCATAGATACAGGTAGAATTAAAACAGTTCTGCCCCTCTGAAGATAGGAAGTACTTTACTTTCTGTATTTCAGTGTCTAACTCAGTCACTGGTACTTAAAGTAACTGTAGATGAGTTTAAAATAGTTATCATAAAATGTACAAATAGCTGTTGGTGGGAATGCCGGCTGGTACAGCCTTTCTGGAAAACAATATGGACATTCCTCCAAAGACTAAAAATTGAACTCCCATTTGACCCAGCCATACCACTCCTGGGAATCTACTCTGGGAAGCCAAAAATACGCAGGGGAAACACCATCCCTACTTTTATGTTCATAGCAGCATTATTCACAATAGCCAGAATCTGGAGAAAACCAGAGTGCCCTAGAATCGATGACTGGATAAAGAATCTTTGGTACATCTACACAATGGAATACTATGCAGCTGTTAGGAAAAATGAAGTTATAAAATTTGCCAAAAATGAATGGACATGGATAGGATCATGTTGAGTGAAATTAGACAGAAGGAGAGAGACAGATACAGAATGACTGCATTTATTTGCATGACATAAATATATATGTACATATTATGATACCAATATCCAAGGTCAAGTGAAACATGACCTTGTATCAGGAGGTCTTGTCAAAGGTGGAAATTATCACAAATGTGTGTGGAGAGTCAGAGGCTAGGTAAGACAGAAAATGGAACAGTGTGCTAACAATTGTCGAGGGTACTAATACCAACCTAGAACTGAGCATTAAATACAGGCAAAAACATACACATGACAACCCTTTAATATATGTTCTGTAATCCATAGTCTGGAAGGGAAGGAAAAGAGAAAGAGAGGGAAAGAAATAAAGAACCTGCCATGGAGGAGGGCTGGGAGAGGGGGAGGGAACCAGGTAGTTGGAGGTGGGAGATGGGCACTGGTGGCAGGATGGGTGCTGGAACACTGTATGACCAAAACCCAAATATGAACTTTTTAATTGTATATCTTTGTAATTGTATGTCTCACAGTGGTATAATATTTTAAAAATAAAATAAAATGTACAAATAGCTATTGCATGCTGATTCAATAAAAATAAATAAAATGCACATATGTAACATTGACTATTTTATTCAATAGAGGGGATTGTTGGCCACACCCAGCTATGCTCAGAGCTTATACCTGTTTTCTGTGCTCAGAGATCATCCTAGTGTGGACCATGATGGATGTTGGGATCAAACCCTGGTCAGTTATGTGGAAGGCAAACTTCTTGCTGTACTACTGCCTTGGATTTATTTTGTTCATTTTTAAGTGTGCAATCTAGTGACAATAAGTACATTCACAGTTTTGCAATACAATCACACCATCTATCTACATAAACTTTTCATCTTGCCGAACTGGAACTCTCTGCTGATTAAACAATGACTTCCCATCACTTATTGTCCATCTCTCCATAATAACCCTAATGTCAGACAAGAATTGATTTTCCTTCTCTGTAAAAATTTCCCCTTTCTTTGTCTTTGCTGTTGTTGCAGTGATTAGGGTCACACACATCCTTGGCTGTGGTGCTAATGAGACATCGCACTTCTAGTTCTGATGCTCTCAACCTGCTGGCTGAGAGTCATGTTTTAGTTGTGGTGCCTGTATACAACTACAGCACTCCCAAGATTGCAGAGTTCCCAAGAACTCTACTTTGACTCTAGAAGTTTCCAATAGCAGAGTCTCTAGGACCTTTCTTGGTACATGTGGGTAGTATTAGGAATTGAATGCTCAGCTTACTGTTTGCAAGGCAGGGGCTTCAGAAGGCCATTGCGCATCCTCTAGCTCCTCTGTGAATCTCACATGAGATTCCTCATATAAGTGGATGCCTACAATGTCTTTTGGTTATTAGCTTATTTCACTTAGTAAAGTGTCCAAAAACTTCATCATATTTTATCATGCAACATTTTTTCTAAGATCAATATCTAAATGTAAGAATAATATCTAAATGTATGCATTTTGCCCCATTTAATTTAAGCTATTTTCACCTCTTGCCTATTGTAAATACATACATAGGTATACGAACAATTATCCATCTAAGGCAAAATTTCGGTAAGTAAAGCATGGGCAGAGAATAGACATTTCAGGTTTAGAAAAATAACATGAACAAAAAGAAGCACTGTGCAATGCTTGGACTTGCTTTGTATGACTTACTATTGGTCTTGTGAAGTGCACTTGGAATAGAAAGGCGATCTGTACAAATGCTTGAAGGAACAATACTAAGGAGGAAAAGTATTTCTAAATCTCCAAGAAACTATCCTGAGATTTGAGGCAGAAAAGGAATATTACCAGTTATCTACTTGTTTGAGGCTCTTCCTGTCCCTGGCGCAAGCAGATGCCCTTGGGCTACACTTGCTTGTGACAGGATGTATGGAGATGTTACTGGTGGCCTGCTAGAGCAAATCAATGAAGAACGGGAAGACAGTGATACAGTGATCTACTGGAGGAGGATGGTTATAATTGCAAAACAATAATAATAAGTAAATAATCCTGGCAAGATACAAAGTAGGGCAGAGGCAAAGATAAAAGGAGAAGAGTCGAGGGAGAGATACTACAAATGTCAGAGCTGCAACAGGAGCTGCTGACCAATTGGGAACCAGGAAGAGAAAGTCCTAATTAAACCAGTGACTGAGAGTATTGGTGATATACTATAAATTGAGATGAAGAATGAAGAAAAATAAAAGCAGGAAAAACAAGTTACCCTTTATTATGTTCTTATATATAAAGTACATTATAGCATGCATTATCTAATTTAATCTGAATACAGACCCAGTGCCTGCCCCTCGAGGTGTTGCAGGTGTGACTGTGGTGCCCGGCTGTGTCAACAGGTGGGAGACAGGAGACAGGCTTGTCTACACCCCCCAGGGCTCTGGCCCCATGGGCCCTGGATGTTTGATGGTTTGACATAGTAAAAGACTGGGCACTCTGGGATGAATCCAGAGCCACGGCAGAACCTGGCAAGCTACCTGTGGTGTACTCAATATGCCAAAATCAGTAATAAAAATGGTCCTCTTTCCCACTGAATGGAGTCGTTACTGGCGCCTGTTCGAGCAAATTGATGAATAACAGGAAAACAAGTGACAGGTGACAAGTGACAGACCCAGTGAAGTAGAGATTATAGGTTATGAGAGAAACTCACTTTAGTAGATTGTTACTATCTAATGTCTAGTTAAGTAGTGGAATTAGGAGTCCAACGCAACTTAATCCCAAATTTCACGGTTCCATCCAAGCCCCCTTCAAACCACTGTGTCATTCAATGTCTTCAAACAAAAATAAAAGTTATGTTAATTCATCTCCCAAGAATTTGGAAGTTTATATCTAAAGTGCTATGAATGTTGATAGACAAAAAAATAAATCCAGGAGGTCTTCACAAAAGGTATTTTCAAATATCCTTAGGGGATATCCAAGTTTTCTCAGAGAAGATTGTAAAGAAAGTAGAGAAGGACAGAACTTAATTCCAGAAACATTCTTACCAAAGGGACGAGAAAAAAAGGGCAAGGCTGAGATACTAGACGAAAACCAGGACATTGAAACAACTAAAAGGTTACCTAAGAATGCATTTTCTGGGGTCTCAAAGCCCAGCAGGTCAGGGTCTTGCCTTGCACATGGCCTACTCAGGTTCAGTCTCCACTACCCCCTATGTTCATCATCAGGGATTATCCCTGAGTACTGAGCCAGGAGTGAGTCCTTATCAAAGTTGACCATGCACTGACCTCCAGTACCCACCCTAGATTTCATATTTAGGAATTTATTGAAAATTACCAGGGGAAAAAAAAGCATATGCAGCAATGTCTACAGATTGACGAATGACTAGGATATAGGGAAATATGTATAAACTACTTGCTCAAGAAGTTTGGCACCAATGGTCAGAAGGGTCCTACAGGGGTTAACATATTTGCCTTACGTCACGTGAACTCCAGTTCAAATCCCCTCTACTACACATGGTTTCCAAGCACTACCAGGGCCACTACTGGGCACAGAGTCAGAAACAGCCCCAGCTCACTGCCTGGTGAGGCTGCTAAGACAAGTTTGACAGCAAAGGAAAAAGAAATCATGGTAATTTGAAGATAGACAGGATTCATTTCTTTATGGGGTCAGAGTGATCTACAGGGGGCAGGGGTATATGCCCAGGATATAGCCTACCTAGGTTGAAGCCATGGTACCATATAAATTCTCCTAATCCCTGGCAAGAGTGAGCTCTCAGGACATAATCATGAATGAGCCTAAGTATCACCAAGTGCGGACTAAAAGAACCCCCAAAAAACTAATTTATAATTTCTTTCTTAGCATTGTACAGATATGAATAAGTTTTGGGTTGTAAAAAAATTACTGGAGAATAGTAAGCTGAATATTGGGAGATTATTAAAAAAGAAAAAAACTGAGAAACGGAGGACTTGATGAAGAGCACATTTAGAAGGTAGTTTGAAGAATGAGAAAAAGGTATTTCTCCCGCTACTCTGTGGAGGAAAAGAAAGGTTTGAAAGTTGAAGGGAAGAGCTGAAGGAACTTACAAGAATAGAGAAGAAGCCTGGAGCAGAATATTGAGGTGCAACCTGCTCTGACTATGGAGCAGAGTCAACTGAGTCAAGCAATGCCTCACCTAGTTGCCCAGCTCTCTTGGGGAATCCCATGAGTTAGGGATATTTTTCATTTGTGGAAAAGTTAATGAGCTGGATAGTGGTACAAACATCCCTTTTGATGTAAAGAATTTCCACACTTGGGGCGGAGTTATTGCACAGTGGGTAGGGCATTTGCCTTGCACGCAGTTAACCCAGGTTCAATCCCTGGCATCCCATAGGGTCCCCTGAGCACCGCCAGGAGTAATCCTGAGTTCAGAGCCATAAGTAACCCCTGAGCATCACCAGGTGTGACCCCTGGCCAAAAAAAAAAAAAAAAAAAAAAAAAGAATTTCCACACTTTCCTGAAACTCCTGATTGGATTTGGCAATCTCCCACATTTCCTAGCCCTTTCTAGTCCTCAACTTAGATTAGCCTTGTTGCCTTCACTAATAGTTTAGGGATTTTTAGCCATTTTACTCTTTATTGCCTACAAATACAAAGGGCATACATACAGACCGCCCCAACATACTGACATGAGGAAATAACTACTTTCTTGAAGAGGCTGTCACAGAAAAAGATTGGGAAATTATTGAGATATGGAGAAATGGTTTAATACTGAATTTCAAAATTGTATTCTTTAATTATTTCAAACCCATTGAGAAACTTCTGTTTAAAAACCTTTCTATTGATTTCAGCTTCTGAAATAGAACCAAATGAAAAGCATAGCTAGCATCATTTAAAGTAACAGATTGTCTTTTTCTTGTACACTGACATTCCATTCAGCATTCCACACGAACAAAGTAATGTTCCGTATTTTTTTATGTACAGTTGTACTTACTGTATTTATGTGACAGATTCAATTCCAGATATGAGTATTAATGATTGGAACTATGCCTCAGTTACCGCCCCTATGAAAGATAATGAGGAATGTTATAACAGATATTTCAGTTAAAAACCTGAAAAGGGTTTTGAAAATGTAAAAGTGCAATATAAATGCTAAATAAAGATAATATATTCGGAACAGCAGGCTTTTTTGAAATAGGGCCTACGAATTCCATTAGCATCTCTGTTTACATTCGTTAGATACTTTCAGGGGAATGTTGCCAGTAAACTGACCTGTGACAGGCCACCAATGGCCTCATAATCAGTGGGGTGGGGGCAATTAAAACAACAGGTGGAACAATTCACATAATGCTACTTATTTATGCTACTTGGTTTATGCCGATTGCCCTGTGCAAAGGGAGAACTCTGGGGCTAAGAGTACTGTAGGGAACAAAGCAGGCAAATGCCCCAGCTCCCAAACTAACATTTATTGATTGCCAGCCATGTGCCAAGGATTATTCTTCATTAATCCATTAAGTCCTCCCAACAACCCCATTAAACAGGGACTATTAATATTCCCATTTTACAGAACCTGGGCTAAGAGAAGGAGTTCACATTAGTGAGCGAATAGTGGGGTGGGATCTTATCTGGTGTGAGTATTCAACTAATGAGAACAAACTCATTGGGACAGTATAAACTAAACTGACTTTCTACCTATGTGCTCGTTACTTTATCATGCTAAAAAGAATGTTAAACACATTAC
The DNA here is from genome assembly GCA_021461705.1 of Cryptotis parvus. Taxonomy (NCBI): domain Eukaryota; kingdom Metazoa; phylum Chordata; class Mammalia; order Eulipotyphla; family Soricidae; genus Cryptotis; species Cryptotis parvus. The sequence goes on along the minus strand of JAJIBD010009048.1, from coordinate 48,414 downwards.
TAGGCATAACAGGTACTGTAGCTTATCTACTCGATTAAAGATAGACTTTATTTTCCTTAAGGAATAGGAGGATTTAAAAGACAAATATTTAAGTTTTGTGTCGTTGTTGTTATGGTGCTAGGGATCAAACCCAGGGCCTCACACATGTGAGGAAAATGCTCTACTCTGAACTATATTCCTGGTCCAGGAAAGGGGAGGTGCAGGGTCTAGTGGAGATGGCAATGCCAGCCTTGCAGACAGTTTTCATGGTGGTCACAGAGTTACCAGGCTTTTCAGATGAATAACAGCAGTGGATGTACCGTGCAGAACTCTGCAAAGCTCCGACACCCTTATCTTCATCTTTACTGCACCAGTTACTGCTGCTCTGTTCTGCCTAACGGTGTCCACTGAGGGATACTGGAAAAGCCTAAAAGGCATCAAACTTGCACTCTGCCTTTTCTTTTCAGCTGAGAATAATGAAGATTTTAAAATACCTATCAACTAGTTTTTACCTCTGGTTTCTCCAGTTCATGTAACAAAGTGTGAGAAAGTGACTGGTCTCTTTCCTCATGTTTATTCATCTAGAAACCATCTTTGCTAACCTATAAGCCTTCCCCTGATCAGAGAAGTCTTTGGACTAAAAAGTCCACCCCTAGATCAATAAGCTGTTGTCAGGTGACCAGGTCAACTAAAAAAGAATACAATAGAAATAGGCTTTAAGGCCATTAGGATTTATTGTCACAGAGTGTTATGGAGTATGATTTAATGCCCCTAATATTGTTACTAATAATATTTTTCCCTCAAATTTAAAGTTACTTTACAGTTCCATATTATTCTACCCTTGACTATACCAGTAATTTTTCTATTTTTATCTTTGCATCTAAATGAAATGATAAATATTCACATATTAGAGATGCTCTTTATATCTTAATGTCCTCAAGATACTTAAACTGTGGTACACATTAGAATCGGTTCTTTGCTGATGCGGTTTATACCCCTTTCATTCATTCTTGGCATTTCAATTGCATTTCACTAAGAGCTTTGTGCTAGGAATGTAGGCAGATGTGTCACAGAAAGACAGTAGGATCAAATTAGAGTACCTGCATGGACAGATTGCTGTTGTCTAGAACAATAACAGAAAAATCAAACTCAGTTCTCACAAATATCAATAATAAGAATCTTGGCCAGATCAATGTTAACATTTTTTATACTTGAAAAACATGGGGAGCATAATTATGTAGACTAAGAAATCAATAACTTGACTCATAACTTAAAAGTAAGCTAATATAGAACAAGGATGATTTCAATCATTGTTCAATTTGGGGATTTCTATGTAAAGATTCAACTTTACCTTTAAGAACTGTGACCAATAGAACATATTGCACCATGGGTAGCTGAGGTTAGGGAAGCAGTTTGTGGCTATGAAACAGATCAAAACTAACTAGCCATTAGGGACTAAGAACCCATGACCTCCCTCTCATTAGTACTAGTCTTAACCCAAATGAATGAATTATAAACTGATAACATTCTGAGTCCAAGCAGATGGATTTTTGACTCCTTACTTAAAATTCCTTTCTTCATTTTGTATAGATTTGTACATTTGGTACTAAAATGTATGTGGCTCTGTTTTTGCTATGTGTGAAGGGACTAAGCTTTCAAAGACACCTCAGAAATCAATTATTGTTTTCTTTGTCTAACTAGTAAGAGGATTGAAACTCTGAAATGTGAGGTGACCTGCCTAATGGCTCCCTGTGGGTCGCAGAAAAACTAGATTAGAACTTCAATCCCTTAGACTGTACTCCTGGGCACTTGCAATTTGTATGGGGCTGGCTCTAGGAGGAGGTCAACCTTTGATTGTTCCAGAACAGGAGAAGTGTCTTGCCAGGCCCCAAGAAGCTTAGTGTATTTGAAAAGGGGAGTTTGGGTTTCTAAATTGAAGTGCACAGAGAGTGTCATTCCAGAATGAAGAACAGAGAAAGAGATTTTGAATGATCTTTGTCTGGGAGGGGATGAGAAGTCTCAAAAAGTCTCAGAGTACAGAAGAATGAGTACTGTGATTTATTAAAAAAAATGCTCATGGTTCCATATTTTTACCAAGCATGAGTCATTTGGGGGTAAGTCGGTCAATTACAAATTAATAGGTACAAAGCAAAAGAAAGGAATGACTTAATCTTTTAGCTTGGAGTGTCAGGAAAGTACTAGATCTGCTGTGAAGGGTTTAATGGGTTAATATGATATAGGAGAATGGGGTGGACTAGGAAGAGGAAAAGTGGTGAAAGATGCCGAAATGAAGTGATACTGGAAAGAGAAGATCCATGGTGAATTACTACCCAGGGACTGAAGGGAATAGAAGAGCAAAGCTTCTTCTGGTGTTTACCACGTAAGGTTCAGCTGGGGAAAGGCCTTGTAAGTAGGACCAGCCTATGTAAGAATAACATTATCAAGGTCATAGAACATTATCGAGGTTCTCACACTGCTTTCTCTTCTGTCTCAGGTGATGTGAAAAAAAAATGACCACAGCCTTCAAGGTCATTACTGTTACACATGAATACCTTCAAATTATTTACTATCCTAAAGCACATTTTGGGAACAATAGAGATGAAATCTTAGAAGTTTCACTGATGACCTCTGGAGGAGAAGGAAAATGTATTGCAGAGTGCCTCAAATTATCCTTAATTTTGTTTGTGGAACTCACTAAGTGCATACATCCCACACAAGCCTGGCTCTCTAAAACCCTTGACCTTTTCTTGGATCACTTTCCCAGAAGAAAGGTGGAACATAGTCTTGAAGGAAACATAGTCCTTCAAGACTATGTTTAGCTATTACTGTTACTCGGAAAGCCTTCCTTTATTGCTACCACAAGAGTCCTTTGGATGTGCTTGCTGCCTACATCCTACCGTGATACACACTGCAAAGCAATGCCCAGTTCACCGAACTGTTTCTTTCACTTGACAGAATTTCGTATGGTCTACTTTTTGATCACCTGTTATTTCTCAGCATTCTGCCGCATGCTTTGCCCGGTAGGTTGTTAATATAAGTTTACAGACCAATGAACTAACAGCTCCGAAAATACAAGTGAAATAGAAATATCATCCAGAAATTATCTGGAAAGAATAAACCTAAATAAGGATTTTGAAGGTGGAATTTCAAATTAATTCCCGTTTCTTTGGGTTAAGTTCTTAGTTTTACATATAGCTCATGGTTCTTTTTTTCCTCCTCCTGTAGGCAGCCTGTGGCCATTTCGCTGCTTATTATTCAAGGGCTAGTAAGAAATGGAGAGAAGCTGAAATTCAGATCAGCTAATTAGGCTGTTTGGGAGCAGCTTTGCAAAAGGTAGGTGGGGGGATGAAAAGAATAGTTAACTGGAGGTTGGTTATGAGACTATACATATGAACGTTTCTCTATTGTGGGCCAAATAGTCCTCACTACTCTGCTGTGCCCCCAGGATATTCCAAGGGGACACGGGTAAATGGACCACAACATGAGAGCAGGAGTGAAGCCATGGTGGCCACAGGAGAGAATAGAAGTCAGAGGGAACTAGGATAGCAAAGGGCGTGAGAATCACTAGTCTATACCACTCAGCAAACCAGCCAGCCCCATTTCGCTCCCTGAGCTGCCCACCATATAAAGCACATTTCATCACCTTATTCCAACTTTTCGTGTTGGTTCCTTTGGCCTTGAGTCAAAGCTGCATGTTTTGACTTGGTTTGGTGAATTTGGTCATGATGCTAGCAGAAGAAATAGGCCGGTGGTCTGCTTCTCTGGGCTAATTTCATGGTCCTAAGTAAAGAATTTAACAGTTTATTTTCTGACACTGGTTTAAGGAACACCCTTAAGTGAAAAAATTCAATCAAGAATAATATTACTTACATTTCGAAGGAGGTTATTGAATACAGTAGAATTTCCATCTGTGATATATTTAAATTCTGGGCCTCTGGCAGCAATTTTGGAAAAGTCACCCCCCCCCCCACTCTTAACCCTTTATTAAATGAAAATTAAATAATCCACCCCGAGGGGTGTGGCTTATACCTCATCTCCCCATTCCTTCCAAGGCGGCAGAGAGCGCCAGCGTTTCCCAGCCCACGAGCATACTAGCACACGTGCAACTGTGCCCCCTCCCACCACAAACTCTTACCGACAAGAAACTGTTTACCCTAACTTCAGTTACTTGAATCATTGTTTCAGTGGCTGTGAGTAGGAGAGTGGTGAGCGGCCCAAAGGCAGGCCTGCGGTCGATAAGCGGAAGCTGTCAATACCGAAATACAATACTCTCTCTTGATCTCTTTTTGACGAAGTTAAGCGAGACAGGTTTTGCTATTTAGGACCACTCAGCCATCTTGACAGGCCGCATGGAGGATCTTCCTCGACGTGCTTATTGTCAAGGCAGTTGTAACACTGATTTCCAAGTTGATATACTAATCCCAATATATTTTGCAACTGAGGCCTAACGTTTAACGTGTAAGCTGTCAATAAAGAACAACCGGGAGGAAAGGGAAGGAATTCGCCAGTTTGATTTGCACGCTCCAATGAGCATTCTTCCACAGCTAAACGGGGCTGGGCTGGGGGGTGCTGATGGGAGAGGAAGGGAAGGGTGGGGAAGACTCTTTTACTCCGTTAGAAGAGTCAAACTTTACGCGTTATTTTTCACCCTTGACCTGTGGCATGCCTCTTAGCCTGGGGCGGGGGGGATTGTGTGTGTGTGTGTGTGTGTGTGTGTGTGTTTGCGTGCTATATAGGCTGGTGCGACTAAGGCCCCTCTTTCATAGCCAAAAGGCATACACGTAACGGCCCCTGGGAGGATTAGCTGCTCTCGAATTGCCTTTTGCCAAAAAAAAAAAAAAAAAAAAAAGTAAAGTGCAAAATAGACAAAGAAATCTAGAACCTCTGCCGTCTTTCCCATTTGTCTGCAACCGTCCCCGAGGCCGGTTCGGAGCCCGTGACCAGGATATTGAAAAGATGCACCTGAAACAGTATCTGCGGGCAGCTGCATTTGCCAAGCGGCTCCCTCGCTGCTCTCCAGCGGCGAAGGCGCAGCAGCAGTGAGGAGCGAGGCTCCCCGGCGGCGGCGGCACCAGCGCAGTTTCCCCCTCTCCCCAGCCTGACTCCACGCGCACATGCGCACTGCGCCCGCAGCCCTGGACCATTTGTCAGGACTACTCGTGAGACGGAGAAAAAAAAAAGAGAAAATTTGGGGGTAAGAAGCGGTCGATCGGCTCTAATCGCTAATGAATCTGCAGCTTTGCCCCTGCCAAAGCCATTCATTTATTTTCCTGGGGAGGATGAAAGTTCAGGGACCTAGAGAGAGGAGGAAGCGCACCTTCGTCTTGTGAAACAGATCTGGGGAGGAAAGGGACCGAAGGGGGTTTCTCCCCCACTTCGCTGCGCCTCTGGGAAAGAGGAGAAAACTTAATCCCGGGAAAAAAAGTGGGCAAGTGACTCGGAAAGGGCTGGAGGGGGAGTCTCCGGGCATCTCACTCTCAAGTAGTGAGTGCGAGTGTGAAAGAGGAACAAAAGAGCGAGAAAAGAGAAAGGAAAAAATGGGGGAGGAGAGACTTGTATTTTTTTTTCTTTGCGCGCACACGGGGAAGGGTGTGGGGGGGCCGTGTGGAAGGGAGCCGGGCGAGGCGGCCGCGTCGGGCTCTCGCCGGCGCGCAGGCGGCGGGATGCGTGTGGGCCCCCTCCCCGCGCCCCCGAGCTTGTCACTTTGGTCGCTTTTATGACACCGGGCGCGGGTGGGGGAGCGGCGGCGGCCGGGCCCGCGCCGCCGGGGGTGCGTGCCCGGGGTGGGCGCCGCCGCCGAGCCGCCAGCTGGGGCGGCCAGTGCGGCGGCCGAGGCGGGGGCCGCCGGCGGCCCCCCCGGGCGAGGGGAGGGAAGGAGGCCGGGGCCGCGGATCGGTGCGGCGGGAGGCGCGAGCCCGCGCGCCGCCCCCTGCGGCCCCTCCGCCCGTTGTGGCCTTTGTGCCGGGCGCGCACCGGAGAGCGAGCGAGCGAGCGAGCGAGGCAGCGAGCGCGAGAAGTACAAGTACGGGAGACCGAGGCAGTGGGAAAAGAGGCCGGGCCACTTTCTCCCCGCTCGGGCTGCGGAGAATGGACTGGTTGAATGTGCAGGCGCGTCTCCCCGGCGTGTGCAGTGAGTGTGTGTGTCTGCGTGTGAGTGTGTGTGTGTGCGCGCGCGGCGGAAAGGGCCTCCGCGACTCCCACCGCGCACACGCACACTCACACGCACGCACACACACACGGACCCGCGGCGGGGCTCGGCGGCCGAGAGTTTGCGTTCGCTTCCCCTGCCGCCTCCCCTTTGCCGACCGACTGTGTGAGAATTTCCTATAGATCAGCTCCAATTTCCGCCATTTTGGGAAAGTTGCACAAAAATAAACCCTCGGGTTTATTTCTGCCCGAGGCAGGAAAGTGCTTCGGGAAGCGGAGGCGCAGCGCGGGCCCCGCCGTGGCCGTCCGCGAGGGGAGGGAGCGCGGGCCGCGGGCCGGGCCGGGATTCCGCGCCGTCGCGGCGGCCGCGTTCGCCCCGCGCCGTGCCGTTGCCGCGCCGCGCTGGCCCGGGTGCGGGCGCGCGGGCGTGTGTCTGTGTGTCTGTGTGTGTGTGTTCGGAGGCGGCGGTGGGCGGCGGCAGCGGCGCGCGCCGGGGCGGCGGGCAGGGGTGGCGGGGAGGAGGCGCGGGCCGCTCTTTCCTGCAACTTGTTTACGCCGCCCTTATATTGGGGAGGCTGCGAGGGGTCCGAGGCGGGGCCGCCGCCGCCCGCCGCGCGCCCGCGTGCGTGTGCCATTCGGAAATAATGGCTTTTGCACACTCGCGTCCTGGGCCCGGCGGCCCGATCTCGCGCCGCGGCCCGAGCGGGGAAGTAGAGGCCGGCGGGGGTGGGGACCGGGAAGCGCTGGAGCCGAGGCATCCGCTGCGCGCCCCGCGAGCCGGTGCTCGGGGAAGGGGGGCGGTGGAGGGAGGAAAACTTGGGCGCCCCGGAGGAGACGTGGGGGCACTGGTGGCGCGGGCTGGGGTGTGGGGTGCAACTTTTTGTGCTGGTGGTAAAACTTTAATTGCCTTTCTCGGGGCGCGGGGATAAAGGCCCGATGACCCCCCCAGCCCCCTACCCCCACCCCTGCGTTCCCTAGTTCTGCCCGCTGCCTGGCCCACCGCGCCACCGTGAGAGAAAGTTTCAGAGCGGGCCGTTTCCTCTCTGCCCGGCCGGCCCAGGGCTGGGGTGTCTGTTTGTCCGTCTGCGCCGCTGGAGGGAGGGGGCGGGGGAGAAGCCTCTCTGCGGGGTCGGCAGCACCGGGTTCGTAACCCACCCTTTCGCGGGGAGGAGGTAAAAGTCGCTTGGGTTTCCTTCCTTCCCCCTCGTTTCCTTTTCCTCCCCCTCCCCGCCGATTTTTTTTAAGGGGCACCCCGAAAAAAAAACCCAACAAAAAACGGAGTCTCTTTCCTTATGCAACTTCCTCGGGCGCTGCGAGCATGGCCCTTCCCCGCATCTCTTGCCCCGTTCTTTTCCCACCTCGCGTCCACGGCCAGAAAAACGCATCAGAGAGCACTCAAAGTGCACGGAAACCAAAATAGGTTTATTTAATTGGTCTAAGTTTAAATGAAAATAAACTCAGATGAGAAATAAGAATTATGGTCTGTATATGTTTGTGTGTGTGTGTGTGTGTGTGTGTGTGTGTGTGGGTGTGTTGGGGGGTGCAGAGGCCAGAGCGGGTGACACGAATTTTAATTGTGATTTTCCTAGAGCGTTTGTGTTATCTTTATTGGTTTGGGGAGCTCCAGAGTCTCTGTGCTGGCTTAGCTCGGTCGCGTGGATTTTTGCGCAAGTTTTTAGAAAAACACTGACTCGAGTAGAGCATTTCTCCGGAAAGTTTCAAGTGCAGCAAAATAGCGAACGTGAAAACTGGCCAAGGGGAGACCTCTAGTGGTTAAAAGCATCTTTAAGTTCGGAAGGCCGAGAGCAAAGTTTGGCCTTTACTTGTAGCTACGCAGTCGCTTCAGACGTGGAAGTAATTAGAGGACCTGAATGCTGCCAGGGGCTGGATGGATGCTGGTTAGAAATAGAAAGTTCAGTACATCGCAGGGCAGCGGAGTCCTGAGGCCCGACCCCTGCCTTCCATTCTTCTTTACTTACATGGGAAAAGCACTTGGTTTAAATTGAGATTTGACATTGGTCACTGCCTGGATTACAAATGCTTGTTTGTTCGGAGATTTCTTTCTATTGTTGTTTTTACCTGTACTCTTGGTTAGCTTTAAGTCAGTAGCAATGAATAATTTCACTTATGGTGTTAATAAAAATATAAAAGGCAGTATGTGTCAAAATGGACAAAAACTAGTAAAGACCTTTGGTTAATTTTTTTTCTTTATGAGTAAGTTACTTTTTCATATATTTATTTTATTTTGCTTTTTTTTGGGGGGTCACACCCGGCAATGCTCAGGGGTTTCTCCTGGCTCTGCACTCAGGAATTACTCCTGGTGGTGCTCGGGTGACCATATGGGATGCTGGGGATTGAACCTGGGCCAGCACTGGCGCCGCGTGCAAGGCAAACGCCCTACCCGCTGGGCTATAGCTCCGCCCCTATTTTAACATTAGGAGTTTCTTAGTGCTAGTGTTTATAGCCATAGGATAAATTGTACTCTTTAGTGCTAGTGTTTATAGCCATAGGATAAATTGTACTCTTTTGTTTTTAGAGTGTAAGTTTGTTTCACTGGCTGTAAACATTGTTTCTGAGACTTTGTATAATTTGTGATTCAAGCATTTAACTATGGGGCAAAAACTGCTTATTTAAGATTTATTCTTTTGGCTGTGCTTATTGTGTCAATTATTGTTAATTTTAAAGATAAAAGCTAGAGAAATGAAAGTGGAATCTTTTGGCCCATATAAAACTCACCCACTTTTCCTATGACAGAGACATTATTGGGGGAAATTTATGATGAGGATGAGCTGAATGCTTGAAATTAATTTCTGCCCATCCAGAACTAGTAAGGCTTGGAGTGGCATTGTGTGAAATTTTGCAGTAAGTCAGTGATTCAAAAATCAGACTCTTTGCTTGTGAGTTATAGATTTAAATATTTCTTTTCATGATAATGCTTTCATTTTTACCTTTCCTCTTTTTTTAAATCAATGCTAGACCTTCAGGAGAAGTTTTGGGGGTAGACGGCAAATCCTAAGAGCACCAGACAGTTCTTTCTTCACCTCTGGTAGGTTTGTTCAAATTGCTTTTAGCTTGCAAATGTTAAAAGTTTTATTTGGGAGGGAGAGAGATGCAGAGACTGAGAGAGAGACAGAGAGAGAAAGAGAGGAAACTGGGGTACCTGCTATTAAGGCGGCCTGGGGGGGGGGGGGAGGGGGGGGGGGTACATTGGTGGTGGAAATGGGGCACTGGTGGAGGGATGGGTGCTGGAATACTGTATTACCAAGAACCAATTATGAACACCTTTGTAATTGTATGTTTCACGATGGTATAATAAAAAAATTTAAAAAAAATAAAAGTTTTATTTGGGATTCAGGAAGGAGAATGTGAGATGAGCTTGATAGGAAAATCGCATTTTGTGGGTACTGCTTTACATGAAAATCTCATGTTGGGGAGTCGTGACCCTAGAATGAATGGGTGTTATGGGGGTTTTGGGCCCCACCCTAGGCATTGACTCAGCACTAGGACCCAAAGATACATGATTGTGGGCTCTGTGACGCCTGTGGAACCGGTGTCTTCAGTACCATGCCCAAAGACGCCAGCAGGGACTGTTTGTTGGTGCTGGGGAGCTATCCTACGTGAGACCTAACTGCCGCACAGTGTCCTGGCTTCTGCTGAACGTGTTGATGTGGAGTGTTACTGTATGGGATTAACCTGGAGAGTCTTTGGATCGCCTCTCTTCCTACCATTTCACTTCCACTAATTTTATGCTAATTGGAATAAATTATTATTATTTAGTTTAAAAAATATTGTTATTTGGTTTTTCTTCTCCACCCACCCTCCATTAATCTCCTTTTCTTTATCATTCTTTTCATTTTCTTTCTTTGTCTTTTGTTAAAGGAGTTGCTAAGTTTTAAGTAAAAACTAAAGTGATTAACCTTACCTTTTGTGAGCACGACTACTCTTTGGAATTAAAAATTTAGGGAAACTAAAACTGCGGTTGGACAGTTGTATGTATACAACCACAGTTGTATGCATGATACAGGGTCACAGTGACAAGGAAGATTCTGGAACATGTAAGCTTCTCCATGGTCTAACAGTAAAATATTAAAGGTAAATTTTACAAAGGGAGTTTCTGGAATCGTGAAGTAACAACTTCTGTGGCTAAATGTTGGCTGTGCCAAGTGTCTGATAGGGCCGTGGTGAGTGTTCAGAATAGTAGCTGCAGGCTTGTCAACTCTTGAGCATGTTAAGGAATCCCATTGCCATTCCGAAGAGCTCTGGTAATTTGGAAGATGTTGGCTTGTTCCGGTGATGCAGGGCCTCCTCTCAGGCGCTCAGTCGTTCCCAGGCAGAGGAGCAGACAGCTCTGGACAGACCATCTTAAGTAAATATGTGCCAGTTGAATTTATACTATTATATACTTTTGGTTTTTCTTCTCTACTCCCCTTCCCATTAATCCTCCCCTTTTCTTTATCATTCTTTTCATTTTCTTTCTTTGTCTTTTGTTAAAGGAGTTGCTAAGTTTTGTTGAAGTAAAAACTAAAGTGATTAACCTTGCCTTTTGTGAGCACGACCACTAAGTCCCATGGGCCCACCATGTGTCCAGGATAGGTGTGGACTGGATTTCAGAATGCAGTTACTAATGAAAAGATGATCGTTAACACAAATTGATCTTTATTTTCTACTTGGGGGTGGTCTTGAATAATGTAATTTGCAGAATAAATGATGTGAAAAAAATGCAGCAGAGACAAGGAGTGGAGATAAAAATGATTACAAGGACGACTGGATTTCAAGGCGGAGTAATACATGTTTCCTAGCATGTTAGTTTGTGATTAGATCTGCAGAGGGAAAACATTATCTCCCTGTATTTGGCAAGTATTTGTGGCTGGGAATAAGGTGCTAGAATTGGAATAAGAAGAAAATTTAGCCATTAAGTGTATCACCTTGCCTAAGGTACTTTTTCTGTCTTAGCCTAGGTTTTTGGGAAGTGGGCACAGGAGCACTTAGGATTGCTGCTTCTGTTAAAGGATAAAAATTAAGTTTTTATGAACTATTAACAATTGTTCAAGTTTAATTTGCCTATAAATGGATGGACATGGAAAGGATCATGTTGAGTGAAATTAGTCAGAAGGAAAGAGAGAGATATAGAATGACTACATTTATTTGCATGACTTAAATATATCAGGTGGTCTTACCAAAAGTGGAAATTACCACAAACGTGTGGGAGTCAGAGGTTAGGTAAGACAGAGAAGGGAACATGTGTGAATAAATGTCGAAAGGGCTGATACCAACATAGAACTGAGCATTAAATACAGGCAAAAAAATGCACATGATGGCTTCCAAGTGTATGTAGTGCAACCCACAATGTGTAAGAGAAGGAAAAGAGAGAGAGGGAGAGAAAAGAGATAAAGAACCTGCCATTTAGGCAGGCTATGGGAGTGGGGAGGGAATTAGGGACATTGGTGGTGGGAAATGGGCACTGGTGGAGGGCGGGTGCTGAAACACTGTGTGACCAAAAACTCCAAACATGAACAACGTTGTAATTTTATATTTCACGGTGGTATAATAAAATGTTTAATTAAAAAAATTGTTCAAGTTTGCAGTCACATTACCATTTTATTGTGGCCAGGCTATGGGGAGGTCAGAGGGCACATAGTCTAAGGCATACCAAGTGATAGAATTCCTAGATAAAGTCGTTAGTTTGGTTTCCTGTGTATATATTGTGTTGAGTTACAGTAATTACAGAGGGTTGTTTTTTTAAGAGAAAAATGTACTGTATCTTTGATAGTATTGACTCCATGAGAGGAAAAGTCATGTTTTAACATGGTAGTGAATGCAGTTGACATTTATCCTAATCTAGTCACTTAATTTCCAGGAGTAAATGAAACAGATACTTCAGATTTAAAATGATACTTGTGAAAATGGTAGGATGGTGAAAGTAAACGGATTGGTGTGAGGGGAATTCATATGCAGTAATTAATATTTTAGTTGCCTGAGTCTTCTGGGACCTGAAGATTAGAAAATAGGTAACTAGGATAGTAAGAATTTAAACCCCGGGGCCGGAAAATGGGCCGTGTAAATGGCTGTGGTCCATATAGGACTTTTTTCATTCTGTATTCTGGACCCCTTTGCCACTTCATTCTAATTATGACCCTCTTAACGACCTCTATTACCTAGATAGAAAACATTTTCAAGCATTATCTGTCATCATTTCAGTTTGATGGTACTGAACTTGACCAATTAAACCCTGACCAGTTTTATTTTTAGAACTAATTTTTTAAAAAAAAAATTTCAGTTATTCATTAACTTCAAATTAACAAAAATATAAAATTTAAAAGAAAGCAAAAAAATCTCAGTAGTGGTTAGGAAAGAAGAAATTTATGTCTAGTTTTGTTCCCGAGTAATTGTACTGTGTTTCTGAGACATACAGACATAAAGCTAGGCTATTAGAAGTAGATAAAAGATACTCCCCTCGCCCCTGCTGGAAGGCCCAGCAGTTACGACCACTCCTGACGTCTTCCAGCATAGCAGTGGACCAGCTTCAGAACTGAGCTCAACAAGCTGCCAAGCACCAAATCATTTCAGCTCCACAGCTTCTGGAGTAACACAGAAGGTTCAGCTAGCACCAACCGGCTTAGTACATCCTTGGACAGTGACTTTGTTAACATCAACATGAACTAAAACAGTTATCACAAATTGACTTTTCTGACTCTTTTTTGGAGATAATTCCATTTGCTCTTTTGTTATAGCAAGCAATATGAACTAAATTGGTTTGTGCCTGCTAAGGGTGCAGACTTTGAGTATGGGTGGGAACCTGGGCACATCAGTGGAGGGAAAATCACAGGGAGAAGGAGCTGGTGTTGGAACATTGAATGCCGAAAAAACTGGAATATGAAAAGCTTTTGTAAGTTGCTGTATTGTTTTAAAATGGTATTTTCTCTGTGGTATCCAGCACATGTTTGGTGTCTCAGATATGGATCCTCAGTGATCAATCCTGGTCTTATGTAGTTTCTCTCTAAGGGAACCAATAATTCTTGAGTTCTTAGAGCTTCAGACATTACACCTTGAGATGTGCTTCATACGTTTATCCCAGGCACAGTACACAGCTCTGAGCTCCACAAGCAAGAATAATAGCAGCAGTTGAACTCTGTGCCAGTAGAAATGAGTAGGGGTTCCAGCGCTCTTGGGAGCACGTGCTCAGGACCCAGAGTGCCTGAATTAATGATTCAGGATCACCCTATAGAATTGTGTACATACAGCACAATTTATGACTGTACCTGTTTTCTAGTGCTTAGCTTTCAGATATGAGTAAGATGCTTTCTGTCCACTTTCAAGGAAAGCTTAAATTATATTATCCAGTGAAAGTGATGGGTTTGAGATGATTCTTCTCTGACCAGCATATTCACAAATTACTTTCAGGTAAAGATCTCTTCTACCCTTGTTCCTATTTGTTAGTATCAAGGAACTTACACTTCACAAGAACTAGGGAATAATGTATTAAAGATAATTATTTATATACTAATAACTGTATATTTACATGTGATGGATTAAAGTGTGAGGATTCATGATTCCATGGAAGAACCCTCAGGTTATATTTTTTTTGGTTGTTTATTTTGTTGACCCATATGGATATGAGCCAGCAGTGGAAGATTATGAATAGTTTATATTGATTGCAGTAGCTATGCAGCAAGTGACTGCAAGCAAAACACCAGGGAAAGGTTACCTTGAAATGTAAATATGTTTGACTTACAGAATCAATTGGGGGCTCAAGAGATGGTACAGGGGTAAAGGCACTGCTTTGCACGTAATCGACCTTGGCTTCTGATCTCCTGCACTGAATACAGCCCCTCTCCGCTGCCAGGAGTGACTCCTGAGCATCTCTGGGTGTGATCCAGTCTACTACTCACACACTACAAATAACATCAAATTAGGAAAGACCTTTAAGAAATTTTCATTTAAGGGTCTGGTTTGGAGGAAAGAACAGAATTTTTAGGAAGAACTTGAACTTGAGCTATCTTAGATAATGTGCATCTGATGAACCTCGTTCCTTCCTCAGGAGTGGATGAAGGAGTCCTTATTTGGATGATACTGGGAAAATTCTGCATACATCATGTTCATAGTTAGATAGATGCCTTTTTGTATTCTATCGATATTTCTAATTTATTGAGCATTTGTTTTGTCTACATCTGTTGAGGAGTGGATTATATATTTAACACTTGAAACAGTTGAATGGATAAGTATGTTGAGTCTGTAAAGAAGTAAAGAGCAATCCATGGTTATAATGTATTCATAATCTAATTTAGAATGTAATTACCACCAGCAGTGGTAATTAACGAAACAAAGCCATGGTTCAGTAGGAGGAAATACTAGAGATAAATGCAGTAGTTACTCTGGTGAAAAACATGTTCCTGCTTTAGAGACATGGAAGGTAGAATGTCATTCCAGATAGAACACTAAATTGTTCTGTTAGGTGTCATTGTGTATTGAGTGGCTTCTGAATGTCAAGCACAGAAGCTAGGTAACTATACTTATTCATTTTATAAAACAAATGTCACTGCCTTTGGTATGCCCAAGTATTATTCTAATCCCTGAATAAGGTCTTTGCTGTTCTCTACCATGGAATAATATTATTTCTCTCTGAGAGCAAAATAACACTCAAAGTTTTGGTAACTTTGTTTTTTTTTTTTTTTTTTTTTTGCTTTTTGGGTCACACCCAGTGATGCTCAGGGGCTACTCCTGGCTCTTTGCTCAGGAATTACTCCTGGCAGTGCTCGGGGGACCATATGGGATGCGGGATTCGAACCTGGGTCAGCCACGTGCAAGGCAAACGCCCTACCCGCTGTGCTATCACTCCGGTCCCAAAGTTTTGGTAACTTACCTATTCTTAACATACAGTTTGCAAGGAGTGGAGCAGGGGAAAAATAGCCTCACTTACATTATTTTATTCATTATTACATTTCTACTTTCCAAAATGTGAACTACTAGACTATTCTAAGAAAACACATTTCCAGGTAGTGCATTTGCTCTTCTACATAAACCAATGGTTTACTAAGATTTTTTTAAAGAGATGAGAAGAAAACTCTTTCATTTTCCTTTTTTGTTTCTTAAACCAAGATTTGAATAAAGACTGCTTATACCAAAAAGGATATACCTTTACCCATCTTAGTCCCTTGAAATGATTACAGAGTGTTAACAACATATAACTCAGGTTAGATTTGGGAATTATTTATAAAAGGTATTTATTCTTTGGAAGACACCTGATGAAGACATTTTTTAAAAAGTGTCTATCAATCAAAAAATTAAAAGAATGGGATGTAAATTTATGAAAGTGAATTTAAGTGATAGAATTTATACAGAACCCAGGATCATAAAAGAGGAAAATTAAAATTAAGGATATATAGACAGTAGTGGATAGAAGTTGTATGCAGGGGGGATTTAGAGTACCATAATCAAAATTAAAAAGCATAATGGAATATGATTGAATATACTCAACAATAACACTATAGTTACTACTACAGTGCTATTATGCTGTTTAACCAAAAAACAGAATGCCCCGGTTTCCAAAATGAAGTGCAATCTTTTTAATTCATTCAGTGGTTTTGTGATGCAATGGAAGTTATATACTATCTCTGTTATGACTTCTGGTCCAGCAAAGCAGAACATGGACTAATATAGAAGAATAGCATTGCGTGCTTTGATTACAGTATAGTGAGTTCTAGTGTGCCTTGCATGTGATTCTGCTCAGGTTTAGTGGTGTTTGGAGCCCTTGTGGGATATACCCAGTTGTACTTGGTGGGGAGACATGCATGCTTTATCTCTGCAGCCTGTTTTTTCCTTTATTAAAGCTCTCATGTTGTCAAGTACCTCATACATACTAATGTCTCTTCAAGACCATAGCTTTCTGATATGTATGCATTTATGAAATTAGATAGCTCATTTATTAGAACCCTTTGAGTGGTATTGTTTAGGCACCAAAATCAGTTGTTTGTTTTTTTAATAGCCATTAGATGAACCTTAAACTGTGAATCAAAATTCCTAATTGGTCAATCTGGGCTGTTGTTAAATAATCTAAAGAATTTACACTATTGGTTTGTGGTCTGATTTGGTGGATAGGGATAGAGCTGTTGAATATGTTGATAAGGAGGTTAGCTACAAATGGTTGTTATCAAGATAAGCCTGAAGACATGACTTCTGCAGAGAAATAAAATCTGGTCAAATCAAATTTATTATGCACAAAAGAAATCTAACTCTTCATTTTAGCTCTGCGCACTACAAAAATATGAAGCAGAATAAAAAAAGGATACTACTTTTAGATTAAAAATTATGAAGTGAAATAAAAAAGAACAAGATACTACTTTTAGTTTTCTTTTTAAATTGAAGTTCATGCACGTTTTGCATAAGCATAGAAGTATCTGTGTCAGAAAGGTTCTTATTATTTTTATGCCCTTGGAATCCCACTAATGGGTGTAAAATTTCTATTACTCTCGTTGTAGTATATTGAGAACACAATAGCTCTCTTAAGAATATCTTTGCCTCAAATTAAGGTGTTTCTAGTCTATGCCTAGAAACGAAAGCTTTCGTTTAAGTAAAAGCATTTGACGAGAGTATATTAAATCTGCCATAGGCCTGTTAACGTTTGTTTCTGATTTCATTTTCTATGTATGTGTTTTTTTTTCTACAAAGGCATTTTTTCATTTTCTGTTCCTCCTTTAGAGGAAGTAAGTAGGTTAAGCCGCAGATTCTCGAATAATTCATTCTTTTTAGAGTCAGAGGGACTGGCAGGAAGCTGAGATTTTGTAAAGGTTGACTTTGGTGACTAGCCCTTTGCATGTAATCTCCATGCCAGAAAAGGCAGAAGATTAGGTAGGCTGTGGCTCCATCACAAACAGATAGAACTAGTTCTCATTAAGTCTGAGAGTAGATGAAGGGACAGTTTTTGAGAAAATATAGGAAGAGTATCCTAATAACGATTTCATGTGTAAGGAAAGCCTGGCTTATTTGCCACTTAGATATCTACTCTAACAGCACAGATGTAGACAGAAATCTAGGTTATCAACTGCATGTACTAAGATTACAATTTCATATTAAATGATCTCATTTTGCTTGACTTAAATCTATGAACTTGGGCCTTTGGGGCAAAATTTCACATCTTTCCACAGCCCATCTCAGTTGTCGTATGTGTATGATTCAGAATTCTTATCAGGCAGGGTGAGTAGAATATCAAAGCTGGTATCCGACATGCTTGGTTTGAAAGAAAAAATTTTCTTTGTAGCAGTATGTGTTGAGAGATGCTTCAAGTGAGAGTTTAGATTTTTCTCTTACCCTTACTGAATAAACCTGCTTAAGAGGTTTGAATTTAACTTCTTTTGATGTATTCTCCACTGACACTTAAATAAGGAGGGTTTCTTGGAGTGGCAATGTTATGCCACTGCCAAAGAGGTAAATAAATGCTTAGTAGCTTTGTTGCTAGAATTTTCACTAGGGAATGGTATAGCTGGACTCCTGAGGACTTCTGTCTACCTCTCCCTTGCAGAAACAAGTCTGTTGCCTTCTTCCCTTCTTTCACTCATTCATTTCATAAATTATATTGCTTTCTGCTTGAATATTTAAAAGAGATAACTAAATGAATGTTTCTTTTCCCCCCCAAACCTCCTGTGAGTAGATGATTGTGATACAGTGTAAGTAATAAAAACAAGGACTAGATTCTGTTTTCCTAGCTCCTCTTCTTGAACTTCATGTACTTCCTATTTTCTTTTCTTTTTCTTCTTCTTCTTTTTTTTTTTTTTTTTTTTTGCTTTTTTGGGTCACACTCGGCAATGCTCAGGGGTTACTTCTGGCTTTTTTCTCAGGAACTACTCCTAGTGGTGCTCTGGGGACCATATGGGATGCTGGGGATCAAACCCGGGTCGGCCACTTGCAAGGAAAACGCCCTACCCACTGTGCTATCACTCCGGCCCCGCCTATTTTCTAAGATTCTTGCAGTAGAGACTCGGTGTAGTTACTCAAGTGCTCCAACCCCCCCCCCCCCCCCCACTTTTTTGTGATTTGTAGCTGACCACTTGCCGCAGTTTCATGGTACTTTCTATTGGACTCTGTACCAGCTTGCTTTAAAGTAGCCAACTTGGGTTTAATCCCTGGCTCATGTGGTCCCTTGAACACTGTCAGGAGTGATCCCTTGGCACAGAAGGGTATGCCAAAACAAAATGAAAACAAAAAAAAAACATTTTTGTTAAATGGATGAATTTTATATGTAAATTCAGTGCAAGAATCTCATGTGTTTAACTTTCTTCAGCACATTCAAGTAGAAGTCTATAGATGAGGCAGAATTAATATATTATTGTTAAATATTGAAACTGGATTATGGGTACATAGAATCTGATATCTTTATTATCCTTTTTGTGTAGGTTTGAAAAATGGCATCACAAAAAATAGAAAATAGAAAGAGGCATCTCAGCAAAAATAAAGAAATAAATAAAGTAGCTTTTGGGACTACAGTTCTGTGACAAAGCTGTTATGCCCCTTCAGCAAAGGTGTCAGACCACGGCCACCAGTGACCTAGTCTGCGACAGTTACTCAGAGGTCGTGGTCCGCCTTACCTTTCTGTTTGTATGTGTTTTCCTTATTTTATTTTTAAAAGAACTTGGAAATAGTTATTGACCAGGTTCTCTGATTTTTAAGTTTTATTTGTCCATGCAATCTCAGGGTCTCACAACTGCTCTTAGCTCTTAACCCCTCCAACACCCCCACTACTTTAGTAATAAAATAGGACTTCATGGACAAAATGTGTTGCATACTTATCATGCTTTTTGCCCTTCAGATAACTGGTGCTTTGAGGGTATGTGGATACCTGACTGCTGTTCTCCAGCTTTCAGAATCACTACCATGGGTTCCCTGTATATAAAGTACTCTGGCACACGCAACTAAAACAGTTTTTTTTTTAAGTCTCCATGAAGTAGGTATTCCTGTTACACTTTTAAGATGAAGGAACTGAGGTTCAGAAGTCAAATATGCAGCCTAGGATTACATCATTAGGAAATTGTGAAGCCAAGATCCAGATCCAGATATTCATGTTCACGATTTATTCTCACCGCTGAGTTAGATCAGACTCTGTGTTGGCTGAATTGTTGGATGTAGTGTGATGGGCACTGCCCTTAGAGATTAAGTCTCTTTCTTAATATCCCTTTCTGTAAGATGTCAGTTGTGCCCCTTGAGGTGTTGCTGGTGTGACTCGCGGTGCCCGCCTGTGTTGGCAGGTGGCAACAGGAGAGCAGGCTTGTCTACATCCAGGGCTCTGCCTCATGGGCCCTGGATAGTTGGTGGTCTGACATAGAAAAAGACTGGGCCCTCTGGGATGAACCCAGAGCCACAGCAGAGCCGGGCAAGCTACTGTAGTGTGTTTTATATGCCAAATAGAGTAACAATAATGGACCTCATTCCCAACAAATGGAGACGTTACTGGCACCCGCTTGAGCAAATCGATGAACAACGGGAAGAAAAGTGATACAAGTGAAGACAAAATGTCAGTTGTAAGGGTCAAATTGGCTGATTGGTGAGATCGCTTAAAATGACCAGGAATGAATGAGAAACAGCCTACCTCAAATGTGTCTGTATTCCCTGTGATTAGAATTAATGTCTTCGTCTCATTACCAATGTGTTCTTGTTTTGTCATTATGTTGACTAAAACATAGTGATAAAACATAATGATGTTTTAGTCAACAACAGCCCGAATATACAAAGTTTGTTCTCAATAAGTTACACCATAAATCCTAGCTGTGTAGTAGTAAATTGTGTAACTTCATTTAATTCTTATATTGTATGATGAAGAAATTACTTCATGAATTTCTCAGAATGTGTGCTGTTATTAAACCACACAAAACTACTTGTGGGCAGGCGAGTTTTTCCCGTAAAGACTGTGTATCTGCCTGTTATAAAGAACCTAAAAAGGAAGTCATCAGAGAATACGTTAAAAAAACCAAAACAAAACTAACATACACTGGTGAAGGGTTGAGTGCTGGAAAATTATATGACCAAAACCCAATTATGAACAAAAATAATGTAACTATCTCATGGTGATTTGATTAATAAATAAATAAATAATTTTTTGAAAAACTACAGCCTTGAAAAAAAGAAAAAAAGCATAGGTAGAACTTAGGATGGGCACCACATCTTTTTTCAGGATGACTTTATTTGGACTGGACTTAGAGTAGTTTACGTCACAAGGACCTACACCACCATTAGACATGTAAATAAAACGCATAGGTCATGCTGAGAATTAGGTCAGAAGGAAGCATTGTAGTAATTAACTCAAATCTAAAGATGAGAATTTTCCATCCTGTAAATTACTACCTGGGTTCGCGTTGTTTCCTGAATTTATTTTCCATAGCTGTGCACTTTCCAAACGGAGGTACTATGAGACTTGATGTCCTGTGATAACAGTCATGAGGCCAAGTGATGATGCGAAGCTTGGGCTTCTACAGCCCTTCACAGGTTGTTGCCACAATGCTGGCATGTGCTTTGCATCTAGCTTTCGAGCCCTAGAGTGGTGACTGTCTCTTTCACCTAAAACCTTTTGTCCTGAAACTTGAACAAATGGTCTCTTAAAGGTTATTTTAAGGAGCCAGCCTTTGGAAACTCTTCCCTTAACTTTTTCTCTAACTAGTCTTTTTTCCCTAACTAGTTAAATGCCTTGAAAGCCTTGTCTAGTTCAACATAAGTATGACAGCAGACCAGTGTGGTGGTAGGAGAGTGTGGTCTCAGGTTATATCCACCCCTCCCCATGGGACAGATATTTTTCCATATTTTAAAGATATCCATTGTACTACAAAAAACTAGGTGTAATTTCTGGAGCTATTTAAATATTAAAAATATTGATTTAATTATAAGCAAGAAAAATAGACATACACACATATATGTGTATATATAAATATATCTATATGTGAGTATGTATTGTGAGTAAATATACATATATATGCATACACATACATATATGTATATAAAATATATAGCCATGATCTGGACTTTTTGTTATATATAGTTTTGCAAGTGGCTTACCTTAGTGATGCTATTGAAATAAAATGGCCTTCCAAACTCTTAGATCACTTTTGAGCACAGGTCCTGAAACACAGTTGGATATGGCCCATCTCCCCACCTCCAAATAAGAGAAAGGGAAAAACAAAACTGCCTAACATTTAAGGTCATTGAGCCAATATTCATAAACTTCAGTGAGTTTTAATTTTCTTGTTAATAGTTACTATTATTGTTAGAGTTAAATTAGCGTTTAGAATGAAATGTTAACTTCTTACTGTGTGACAGATACAGTGGAAAAACACAGCTTGACTTAAATTTCACCATTGCTCAGTAAAGAAAGCTGTTAATTTTCTATATTTTCAAGATGAAGAAATCGAGAATTTAAGAGATTAATTGGTAAGTTAGAATGTAGGTAATCATTAGACTTTGGAAAGTGAAATGAAGAAGGGCAAAAAAGCGGTTAAGGAAAGGCTGAAGGATGGAAGGACAATTTATAAGATGAGTTTTGAGGGCTCAAGAGGGAAGAGAGTACAATGGTTAGGGGAGCATCCTGAGCATGTTTCTGACTTGAGTTGGGTCTCAGGCACCACATGCTCCCCTGAGCATTGTCAGGTGCAACCAGGGAATACCCTGAGCACTGCAGGGATAATTCGGGTAATCCCCAGGCCTGAGGCATCTTTGGGCACTTGCACTGAACTGCTTGCCTGTTAGGAGTTGCTAGGAGGAAGCCCTGGGCATCCTGAACACCAAGTGGGAGACTGTCCCCCCCACACTCCCAAAAGACAAGTTTTGAAATTGATTCCTGAAGTAATTGACTGCTCCTTTAGATGACAAGGAACAAAGGGAGTCTCAAAACAGATTATATGCTGTGTTAATCAAGTGTTTAGTAGTGAAGAGAGGCCTTTTAGGTAATAGTACCAAAACATAACACTTAAAATTTAGGAATGCTAACATCATGTGCCAAATAAAGTATTTGGTTAGTGACGGTGATTTCCACAGTGTAAATCCAAGGCGGCCTCAGTAAACTGTTAATGCTTATCATCAAGGGGTAGTCTAGCAACACGGTTTAGGATTCCCCTAGTGGAGGTTGACTTTACTCATTGCTGTGTTGTCACTTGTCACCTGTGTTCCCGTTCATCGATTTGCTTGAACGGGCTCCAGTAACATCTCCATTCATTGGGAATGAGGTCCATTAAGAATGAGGTTCATTGGGAATGAAGTCCATAAAATGACAATAAAAATAGTAACAGAGCAATGAGGTCCACTAATACAGGCTACCCTCTGAAATGGGTGTCTTTAAATAGTAACAGAGCAATGAGGTCCACTAATATAGGCTACCCTCTGAAATAGGTGTCTTTTGTGGGGAGAAGTAGGATGGGGCCACAACAGCCTGTGCTCAGGATTCACTCCCTGTGGTGCTCAGAACAAACCCTTGGCAAGCACCTTGCCCATTGTGTTTTCTCTCCAGTCCCACACTTGTGAGTCTTACGTGACAACAGGTACTGTTTCCTCAGTCCTGTGGTCTGACGGAAATTTAATTTGATTCTCAGATGTTGCTGTGGAGATATTTTCTAACCTGATTTTATAGTATCACCAATTAGAAATGCTCTTGTTGCCTCTGATATAAAATGCTAGTATGAAAAAAAACAAGGGTGAAGCTATTAAAACATTCTCACTGGTCCTAATGGACATTACCTAGTTATTCCTTTTATGTTTTGAAAATGATGTTTTGAGTATGAATGGCCAGACTACCCTTGTTTCTGGTTTTTTTAAGTAGTTTTCATTTGATTAGTTAATTATTTGTGTGTAGGCCTGGGAATTGAACCCAACGGAGCCTTCTACATGAAAGGCGGGTGACTCTGCCACTGATCTACATCCCTAGCCCCTTTTTAGTATTTTCAAAATTAGAACCTATTTGTGGATTGTGACTTTAGTTCTGACAAGGTCTCCTTTTCACCGTGTGCTCAAGCATTTGAGATTTCAGGGGACTGATGTCTTTTCTCTACCTCAGTTCCTGGCCAGCTCTTCACCTTGAGTCTGCTGCAGAGCTCAAGCCCGAGAAGTCGTCTCTGCCTCGTGTTGCACCATTTTTTGATCCACTCATGGCAAATATGAACGATTATGAAGGACACACAAATCTGTTTCTCGCTAGTCGAAAGAAGCTACAGTACATTCTTGACATTTGTGAGAGTGGTATCCCAAGATCATTGCTGATTCTCGACTTGAAATACTGTAGCACATAATTCCTTCCTTCAAATTACTAAAGTATAACTGAAAAATGTAAATGATCTCTTTAGACCCGAACTACTTATCTCACTTGATGAGCAATTTTTGTACTGTCTGGAGCACTTATTGAAACAAATTCACACATCTTTTCTACTTATTTCCTTTAGGAGCATTTGGTACTTTTGTTCACACAATGTGTCTGAGTCATCATTGCATTTGACATTTCAGTCTTTAATTTATCTGAAACTTCTATTTTGTGGCTAGGAGCAATCCCTTTCACAAACATTTCCATATTCCCGCATTCTGTCATCAACAGAATGCTATAATCAACTACCAGTTAATTTTGTTTGTCCCATTTCTTAACATAAATCAGTTTTTTAAAAAAGCCTCTTTAGATACAGTGACCATAACCCTAAGCAACCTGACTCAGGGCGTGTTTTGTTCAGGCCAGGCAGCCTGCCCCAGTCCCTCACTTCAGAGCGTGCGTGATTCAGAATTGTATCTCTACAAAATGACAAATTGCTAAATAACAGGAAACTTCAGATGTCACTCAAGAACAGCATAAAATAGAAATAGTTGGTAAATGCAGGGATCTGCTTAGTACATAGTTGTGGGAACATGAACTCTACCTTTTTTCTTCCATTTATCTGCAAAGGCTCATTCATTTGTGTATGTAGTTAAATTCCTACTAAGTAAATGACCCAAGTAAGCTTTGGGGAAGTTGGTTTTCCTGATATCTGAATCTATAGCTTCAGTTGTTATCATCAGTAATAAGATATTTTCATGGGAAGACATGTGCTTTATATCGGAATCTTAAATAGATATGAAATAGAATTGTAAAACATGTTAATTTTTCTTTAAAAGTATAATTAAATAATTCTGTAGGTACAAAGTATAAAGAGAGAAGATTTCCTTTGATTCAGATTGCCTTTCTGGAAACCGTAGCTTTTGCTTAAAAGTTGTCAGTTTCTGACAAATTATTGCAGACACACACACATATGTATATTATATGTTATATAAACATTTAAATTCAGACTTAAATATATAAAAATATATATACTTACCGTGATTTTATACGCAGCATAAAACTGCTACCATTTGAATAAAACAAGAGAATAAATTACATAGTAATATATAATCCTGTATATGATGAATGTTTAATGTTTATACACAATATTTATACTTTGCATAAAAATTAGTAGTATTGGTGATATATTGTAATTCTAACAGAGTCTAAAGAGCTTTGGAAGATATTATATCACTATATGCATATATGGTAATTGTCCTTTACTGATGTACTGTTTGGTCATTTCTCATATTTTCATGTTAGAAACAGACCTTTAGTCCTTTAGCATGTCATATTATTTTCTTCTATTCATAATGAAACCATCTATAGAATTCCTAAGTTGGAGAATCTGTTCATGACAATTTCCAGAAGTACTATTTGAATTTGTTATGTACCATCGTTGTATTAAGGCATCTGCTAACCCATATTTTCACACATAGGTTTTTCGATTCCATTATTAACACATTTTTGTCATCATTTGATGTTTCTGGGTTAGTGGTAGGTTGGAGCTTCCAGGGTTTCATTTTTTTATTATTTTTTTAGTGATGCACCCTGCAGCAGCTTTTTCCTTAATCCGGCCCAGGTATGCTGGTCCAGAGACTCTCAGACATGGGGCAGAGCTGTTCCTTGCTCTCCCTGTGCACAGCCGTTCATGAGGTAGTCGGGAGGCATGGCAGGTTCTAGCCCTGGCCCACCACCTCGGCAGAGCCTCACAACAAGCCAGACCACCCCCCCCTCAATCCCACGGGCGCCACCATTTTCTACATTTGGACTTCCCTCTCGTCAGAACTCCACCCAGCAGACCAGCCCATCACAGCCTGGCTCGCAGCGGCTGCTTGCGGCGCGCGGCTCATCAATAAATGCTTTATTTGGAGGTGTTTAAAAGAGTTTGCCTCCCACTCGGCAAGCCTGGCAAGCTTCTCGTGTTGTATTTGATATGCCAAATTCCAGTAGAATTATATTAGGTCATTCCCATGACCTAATATAATGGTTTGAGGCTCTTTATGTTTCTGTAGCAAGCCGATGCCCCTGGCTCTATTGGCTTGAGACAGGACATATGGAGATATTACTGGTGCCCGCTCTAGCAAATAGATGATCAACGGGAAGATCGTGATCATGATTTTATTTTATATTTTATATTTTTTTTAATAATACCACAGTGAGATATACAATTGCAAAGAAGTTCATGTTTGGGTTCAGTCTTACAGTGTTCCAGCACCCATCCCTCCACCAGTGCCTATTTCTCTCCACCATGTCTCCAATTCCCTCGCCCCTCCCCCTAGCCTGTCTCGGGCAGGTTCTTTATCTCTTTTCTCTCTTTCTTTTCTCTCTCTCTCTCTCTCTTCTTTCTTTCTCTCTCTTCTCTTACACACTGGATTACAATACATACATTTAGAGGTTGTCATGTGTATCTTTCTGCCTGTATTCAATCCTTAGTTCTAGGCTGGTATTATCACTTTCGACTATTATTAGCACACTGTTCCCTACTCTGTCTTACCTAACCTCTGACTCCCACACGTCTGTGGTAGATTCCACCTTTGACAAGACCTCCTGATCCATGTTTTACCTGACCTTGGATGTATATATTTTCCATGAGAGGAAGTCCATTGTTTAGGTATGAAATGGCAAGGGAGGGTCATTTTGCCTAGCTTAGATTTGGAGTGAAGAGTGGTGGACAAGAGAGAGGCAGAGTAGGTAACTTTGAGAACTATGTTACATGGTCTTTATTCTTTTCTCTAGTCCATTTCTGGGAGGCTTAGAGGCAGAGTATTGAAGAGTAAAAGTTAAAGTAATTGTTTCACTACAGGAGGATGTTTGCAGTACGGTACATTTATACTGGTGCCAGAGTAAGAGTCTCTTATCTTCAGGAAAGTGGTCAATTCCTTGATGAAATGCCCACAGTAGACATTGTTCAACATACATTCAGCATACAGCATACATTTAGCATACACAGCATACATACAAGTCAGAGTATTGGCTTTAGCTGTTGTCAGCCATGACATCAGTGTTAGGAATTAAAAAGCTGCACTGGTGCTTTTGCTGGACATCTGAGCTCCAGGTTTATATCAGTAGTGGCTAGAGACAATTAGGAGAGATCAGGAGAAAAACGATGGTTTTTATTTGATAGCATAGAGGACCCACTCTTGTGTCATTTCATCTTTTTATCTTTTTTATAATAGTTCATTTTTGGTATATATAATTTTTTAGGTAGATACGCCCTCAAGAAATTTCAGCACCATAGTTTTGAGATTTGAGATGAAATTTTTTCTAAAGAATGAAAAGTGCTATTTGTGACTTGTGAATGACCTTGAACTACCTGTTTATTTTTTTTAATCACTCATGGATTGCAATTTATGTGTGCAGTTTAGGATGATATACAGGTGATAACTAGGAAACAAAACAGAATGCATTTCTAAGTACTAAAACTTGCTCGATCCTTTGTTGAAGTAGAAAAACAGTATGTTTGTATTCAAGATCAGATTCTTGTGGAGGATGAGACCAAGGAAAGAAGGCTTATGATATCGTAGAAATAATTCTGTTAAAATAATATCACTTGCTGACTATTCTGCTTACTTGAGGGATGATAGCAAAACATTCAGCTTTTTTAGACTTCTTCTAATAGTGAAAGTAGCTAGTAGCTTCAACATTAGGTAATGGGAAAGGCAAAGTGATAACTTTTTTTTTGTGTTCTAATGTTTCACAGTAAATGTACATAATTCTTAGACTGAAAATGTGGATATGGATGGAATAAGTTTTTATAAATTTTAGGCTTGTTGGCAGTATATCATATAACTTTTATATGTACATACAGACATATCTCTAACATCATCAGCATTTCATATACTCAAAAATTTTCTAAATATTTCCTGAACATTGATATTTGTTACAGTGCCAACTTTTCAATTTCTTCTTACTTTCTAATACTTTTTAATTTCTCTGATAGAATTTTTGCTATATTTATGGTGTTAAGATCGAAAAGGACTGCAGATTGTGTTATATGTGTAGCTTAATGACATTTTGTTAACAAGTATTTTTTTCGCTAAAAGGATACATTAGTACTGATTTATATAAAGCAATAACTTTGATCCTTCAAAACTGGTTTTGGATTGGCTGTATTCTAAGGCATAACCTAGGGAAAAGTGGGTTAAGTTAGAGTTCTCAGATAAGACTCTTGAGAGAAAATAAAGAACAGTTAAGGAACATGTCCCAGTCTAAAATCAGACTAATCCGGCTCCAAATCCTGACTCTGCCACCCAATGTGGTTTTGGGTGAGTTATTAAAGATTCCTGAAAATCACTTTTTTTAGAGGGATAATAAAACATACTTGTTAATGAGAAACAAGTAAATGAAATAATAAATGAAAATGTACGATTGAAGAATTAAAAAGTGTATTTCAAATGAGTCTTCTTTTATTTGGGGGGGTCACACCCGGTGATGCTCAAGGGTTACTCCTGGCTCTTTGCTCAGGAATTACTCCTGGCGGTGCTCAGGGGACCATATGGGATGCCC
This sequence comes from Cryptotis parvus, assembly GCA_021461705.1. NCBI lineage: Eukaryota > Metazoa > Chordata > Mammalia > Eulipotyphla > Soricidae > Cryptotis > Cryptotis parvus. The sequence goes on along the minus strand of JAJIBD010009048.1, from coordinate 20,477 downwards.
AGGATCGAACCTGGGTTGTCAGCGTGAAAGGCAAATGCTCTAACCGCTGTATTAAACTTGCACAGAAAGACTATAAATCTTTTCATTTTAAAGGATCTTTTCCCTAGGGGCTGAACTAGAAAATATTCACTAGCTGTGCATAACAGTTCCTTTTTGGTGGTTTCTAGTCTTTTTTGATACATGACATCACTGGTGTGATATGATATCTCATTTTGATTGGAATTCTCCTGATCATGTGATAAAAAAACTTTTTCACAGGTGGCCATCTATATATCTTGTTTGTTTGTTCTTGGGCCACACTTGACAGTGCTCAGGACTTACTACTTATTTTGCAGTCAGGGATCACTCCTGGAAGGTTCAAGCAACTATATGTGGTGCTGGGGTTTGAACTCTGTCAGCATGTGCAAAGCAAATGCCCTATCCACAGTGTTATTGCTCTGGCACCTTCTATTTGCAAGTGTCAATTTATCTCCCCTATCTCCCCTTCCTATTTTTTTTTGATTGGGTTAATGGTTACTTTATTGTTGCGCATTATGATTTTGTCCTTTGTCTGGTTTATTGTGTGTAAATATCTTCCATTCAATATGTCTTCTTTGACTTGAGTTTCTTTCATAGCAAGCCATTTTTAATTGATGTGGTCCTATTTATTTATTTATTGCCAATAGAATCATATCATTGAAAATGCATTTGATGTCTTGTTCCTGGAGGCGAGCATTTTGCCTAGGTTTTCTTCAGTATATTTTGTTGTTTCTGCTTTGATGTTGAGGTCTTTGATTCACTTTGAATGAACTTTTGTGAATGATGTGAAACATGGTTCCATTTTTAGTGTTTGGCTTGTGGTTATCCAATTTTACCAATGCTGTTTATTGAACACATTTCTTTTACTTCATGCACCCAGCTCTTTTGGCATTGATTAGCTGCCTGTTTACCTGAAGGTTTATCTCTGGGCTTTCAATTCAAATCTGGTGATCAGATAGTATCCCTCATCTAGTACCATTCTGTTTTGATCACTATAGTTTTGTAATGTAATTTAAAGCAGGGAAATGCATTGCCTTCTGACTCCTATTTTTTTTATCAGAATTACTTTGGTTATTTTAGTTTTATGATTCTGTACAATTTTTATTTGTAATTATTCTAAATTTTAGGGCTATCATTGGAATTTTGTTGGAGATTGGATTGAATCTGTATAATTCTACCAGTGGGTTGGCCATTCTCACAGAAGGATTTCATTAGTTTCCATTATCATATCAAATGCAAATAGTTACTTTTTTCCAGTTTCTCTATCTTTACTTTCTTTGCTTATATGCTGTGAACCATTTATTGAAGATTGGAAATATTGATTTATGACAGCTTTGGCTTTTATGATCATGAATATGAAATGTCTTGCTGTCATTTTCTATTTCTTTTATGAGTAATTTATTATTATTATTATTATTATTATTATTATTATTATTATTATTTTGCTTTTTGGGTCACACCCAGCAATGCTCGGGTTACTCCTGACCCTGCACTCAGGAATTACTCCTGGCGGTGCTCGGGGACCATATGGGATGCCGGGATCGAACCTGGGTCAGCCACGTGCAAGGCAAATGCCTTACCACTGTACTGTCGCTCCGGCCCCCTTTTATGAGTAATTTTTAGGGTATTTCCCACTGTATTTAAACTTGTGATTTATAAAGTTGTTCATGATGCATTCGTTACGGGCATTCAGTACGCAAACCCCAGTCTCATCGCCACTTTGACCTACCCCACCATTGCCCTCATTTTCCCAGACACCAAATTATTTTTTATATTGTTTGTTACCCGTAAATGGCTAATGTGATTATAAAAAAAACGAACTCTAATAAAAGAAAACTTGTAAAAAAGTATTTTTACCTCATAGTGAGGATATCAAGTCCTTATCTGAGGGTTTACTGAGCTGTTGTGCTAGCTGGACCTTCTGTGTTAATGTTGTGCTAGCTGAACCTTTTGTGTTAATGTTTTTGTTCATTGAGCTTACTTGGCTTCTATGTTGCATTCCCATCCAATCTCTTGTGCTCCTTTTGGAATATCAGTACTTTAGAGTTTGGAGCTCTAGATATCCAGATCATTGAACTGGGAAGAGAGGCTTATATGGCGGCAGTGGTGGAGTCACTGCCAGTGGTGGATGTCACTGCCAGGGCTTCCAGAATTATGGCACAGTGGGGCGAGGTCTTCCACACCCACCCTGAGAAGACCTAGAGGTTTCAGCCCAAAAGACCCAGTATGCCTGACATTTTTCACAGTTAAGCATTTCTCTGTATCTCAGTCATGAGGCAGTGGAGTCCGACTGTTTGCATGGTGGCAGCTGTCGGGGCTTCAGCGGGCGGAGACTTGGCATGCCACCCTCCTGAGGTTGCCCTGGAGGTTTCTGCCAGGGATGTGAGTATCCAAGAAATTTTTTCTGCCTATTTGATCTCTTTTGAGATTGAATCATGAGTCGCTGGATCAGTGGATGGGTCTCTAGATGAACTTACAAGGCAGTGGTCGTGTAATCAATTTATAGCTTTTAAGGTATGTGTATTTCTTGTTAAGTTGAATCTTAGGTACTTGCTGCTCTTGGACACTTAAATGGAGTGTCTTTTTTAGCTCTTTGACTCAAAGTTTATTAATTGCATATAGGAGTACAAAAGGTTTTTTATTTTTGACAATGATTTTATATCCTATGACTTTATTGTGCAGATTTATTATTTGCAAGAAAATTTTTAGTGGAATCTTGAGGGTTATCTGTGTATTATTGTGTCACCTGAAAATAGCGATAGACCTTCTTTTCTTATTTATGTCCCTTTTGGTTATTTTTCTTGCCCAGTTGCTGTGTTTATCTGCAATATAATACGGTGTTGTACTCATTTATTAAGTATTGCAAATACTAATGTCCCGATTTGTTATTGCTTATTTATTTGTTAGGAAGGATTCTTTCAAAGTGGAAACTTCCTTTTTCCAATAATATGCTTAGGTTCTGCAGCATGCGTAGCGTAAATCCTTATTTTTTTCCAGATAGTGAGTTGACTTTCTTGACTCTTCAAGAGGTGACCATAGTTTTAGTTGGTTAGTTTTGTAAATCAGTGTAAATGAGTGGACTTAAAATTACTTTTGATGTGTTTCAGTTCACTGCATCTAGTATCTAACTTTGGTCTTTATTTTTCGGTTGTGGCTCCTAAGTTGTGTCTTTGGTGGTTTCCTTGCTTTTTTGTTTGACAAGATTTCTCTGACTCCTGGCAAAGTATTTGTACTCTTGCGTGAACAGGTATTGCCTCTTTCTCTGGGAGACAAATCAGAAAAATTGCCTCTAGATACCACAACCTAGGTTTTCCCTTATGGTTCATTGGTGGCTGTTTAATAAACTTTATCAGGGATCAAATCTAGAAAATAACTTATGTTTTTAAAAGATAAAATACGCATGAATTCAGTCAGATTCTTCCACTCAAACTTTGGACTGTAGATATTTCATTTCTTATCTATGATACTAACATAATTATTATTTTTTTAACTTAAGTCTAAGACAACAGTTTCAGGATAATGGTATCATTATCACCAATTATATGATTATGGAAAGCAGTTTGCTTTGTAATAAGAAAAAAAGGTTATCAGTTTAATTGTCTGAATTGCTTGTCTTAACATAACCTTATTATTGGTGTTTGCTGTATGTTTTGTGATTTTTTTTACTATATCCCAGAACATCCAATTGTTAGATTTTTCAGTGGAATTTAATAAATCAGTTTAGTGAAAGTATCAGTCACCAGTACATTTCTTGTCCTAATAGAACCAATTTAATTGACATAGTGTAGATGAAAATCCACAATGGACTAAATTTTCTAGTTCTTCTTTTATGATGTGAGTGACCTTTTGTGTTTATTTATTTTATATTCCTTCTCCATATTTACTACCTTTTCAATGTCTTAGACTAGGAAAAAAAGACTTAGCAAGAAAGTCTATCCATATGGCATCATGAGTTTAAGTACCTGTGTTATGTGGAATACTAAATTTTGTATCTGTTTAAGAATAGCAGTTTCAGAGATACTTTCCATTTAACTTAGAAGTCTTATGAATACTTTTACTAGATGGATTGAACTAGAAAAGATGTTAACGATTTTTTAAGCAAATCTGCAGCTATGTAATATTGAGATCAAGAAAATATATACTTATGGTGAAAATGAATCGACCATTACTACCGAGTGATAATGCAGCAGGTAGGGCATTTGTTTTGCAAATGCTGTCCTAGGTTTGATCTCCAGCACCCATTATGGTCCTGAGCTTTCAGGGGTGATCCCTGAGTACCTCTGGGTATGACCAAAAACAAGACCAAACAAACTGATTCAGTATTTATAATGCTTAGTAATAAATAATATATATATATATTTTTTCTTTTCCAGATTAAAAATCAAATCATGACTGAGTCTGCATCCAGCACAAGTGGCCAAGAGTTCGATGTGTTCAGTGTTATGGACTGGAAAGATGGAGTTGGCACATTACCAGGAAGTGACTTGAAGGTAAGCTGTCTTTATCAAATAAATTGCACATGCACATATTTATGAGATAGATTTGAATACATGAATTAGAAACATTAAATATAATGTAGTTTTTAACCTGAAGCTAGACGTGTACTGAGAATTCTCAAGACACCTTGAATTGCAGATGGATTGACAGAGGTCTTTCATCCTGGGGTAGCAGACTAAGGAATATTTCATTTCCTTATGTATGTTCGCTTTTCAGAAACTGATTTTTGGCTTCAAGGAGAATCATCTTGGTATTGATTGTGCTTATATTGGCCAATAAATGTGTAAATAAGAAAATGAAAAACCTAGTGTTCGTTTTATAATGATGAAGTTTATAATTTCATGCATATTGTCCTATTCTGCTATTATACAATTCTCCCTGTGTCCTAGTTTTTCATTTAAAACCTGAATAGTTACCTTTGGGTCTCTTCAGATTGTGTAAAAAATAGATAAATGACTTGGAATATATTACAAGGATTAAGGCACTCGCTTGCCTTGAGTGCCCCAGACTAGCTTCCAGACTCAGGCCACATGGCCTCGGAAATCTCTCAATGTAGCCCTAGAGGCGGCCTCCTGAGCATTGTCATTGTGACCCAGGAGCACACAAGCCTTGCTAAGTGTGACCCTGAAGGACTGCAAAACTGCCAAACATGAACTTTTTAATTGTATATCTTTTTATTTGTATTTCTCACGGTGGTATAATAAAATACTTAAAAAAAAAAAAATAAAAATATATCCACCTTTAAAAAAAAAAAACTGCCAGGGTGACATCCTCAGGCCCTGTGTCCCTTAACTACACCTCTTGGGAGCACACCCCCGTCACCCCCACCCAAACTCAAAACTAAACCAAACTGGATAATGTTAAAATACTGACTTAGGAGCTGGCCTTGTGCCTCAGTGGTTTTGCCTGCATGAGACCTTGGATTCAAATCCCTGCAGTGCAATCAAAACAAAACTGAATTAGCAAGACTCTTCAGTTTCCTTATACAGCTAATTTGTTTTAAAATATATTCATTACTTCAAAAACTTTCTGTCTCTCTTATCCATACAGGCACAGTAAATGACTGCCTGTTGCGTGAGAATTCTCTTCCGAATCCAGTGCTCTGGGGCTGCAGCAGTAGTACAGTGGGGAGGACACTTGCCCTACTTGCATCCTACATGGGTTTGATCCCTGGCACCCTGTATGGTCTTTTGAGTCTTCCAGGAGTCATCCCCTGGTTGCAGAGCCAGGAGTAAACCCTAAACATCACTAGTTATGGCCCCTAAACCACCACCCCTCCCCCAAAAAAGGGAAGAAAAAGTAAAACAACAAAAAATCCAGAAAGTGGTGTCTGTGCTACTCTTTTTTTTTGTGCTCGCCCTGCGCATTTCCTCTTCACCCTCTCAACCCACTCTAGAATCAGGCCTGCCTGTGAAACATGCTGTGCAGCCTGGCATTTGAAAAACCCCACCCTTCAGTAGTCAGCTAGTTTTCTCTGATCCTGTCTCAGGGAACTTGAACCTATCTGTGGCCCTTTTAAACTTTGTGTTTGCACTTGGTCACTCAGATGCTTGAACCTTTCCCTATTACTTGGTTTGCTTCTCTACTGCATGTGTTTTGTACTGCCTTGGGTAGAAAAGTCCATTCTCTGAATATTGGCCTTTTTGCACGTGGCTGCTCTTGACACATCCAAATACATTAGCCAAACCACTCTTTCACATCCTCATTGGAGAGATTTGGATAATTTGCTTGTCATTGGAACTAATGTGAGATTATAGCTGGTTAAGTTTAGCTAGGTGCATTGTGTCAACTTATCTAAGTTTAGCTGAGTAAAAATATTGCAGCAAGCTTTAGTGAAATCTGGAGAGGATATTTGGTTTTTAGTTTCAGTTCTGGGTGATGTTGGATATGTCAGCCTCTTTAGCAGATTCTTCAGCAAATTTAGGAATTAAACACTGGGAAGTAATGTCTAATCTTCTATGATGTTCCTCTGGATTAGAGTGCTGATTTGTTTTTTTTTTTAGTGGGGGGGGGGTGTGGCACATTGGCTGTGCTCAGGGCTTATACCAGTCTCTGTGCACAGGAATAGCCTGGCCATGCTCAGAGGGACCATAGAGGCTGCCAGAGATTGAACCCAGGTCAGGCATGTGCAAGGCAAATGGCCAAACTGCTGTACTATCTCTCCAGCTCTAGTGCTGAAATTTGAGAGGAAGAAAAACATCTTTTAACTTGTAACATGAGCCATGTATTAGCTATATGAACTTTATCAACATGTTTAAACTCCTGTTTATTTTAAAATCTTTATCTGTAAAATGGTACCTGTAGGGTCTATGCAGAAGTGGTCATGAGGATTGAAAAAATAATCCAGCAGTTAAGTCACTGTATTTTTTCTGTCTTTGTGATACCTTTTATCACTTCCCTGTTTTTGGTTTTGTTTTGGGGATATACTTGGTGGTACTCAGGGTTTACCCCTGACTCTGTGCACAGGGATTACTCCTGGCAGGGTTCGGGGGGCGACACGGGGTTCAGGGATGGAAAATGACCTGACTTCATACAAGGCAAAGCCCTTACCCAGTGTACTATTTCTCCAGCACTTGTGATCTTCTTTTTAAGGTTGCTTCATTTCCCTTTTCCTTGTTTATCCTGTCCCCTCCACCGCAAACTCATCCTCACCCCCCACGCCAGCTTGTTAGCTTCTTTTGGTGTTAGGTAAATGATGAGATTTGTAACTTCATCTAGTGAGTTTCCTAAGCAATGGATTTTAGAAATGAATATTATTTGAATTAAGGTCATCAAATAATTAAACTACTTAGCGGGCATTATAGGTTTGTTATTTTTTAGTCTCGGAATTACCTGGATAAATTTTTATGTATTTCATTCTGTTCATGAAATGTAGACATGATACCCCACTTGAAAATTGTTCAAGGGGCCAGAGAGGTAGTTTAGTGATAGAACAGATAGCTTCCATGTCTGAGACCATGGGCTCATTCTCTGGCACCACACAGCAGTGATTCACTTATACTTTTTTTAATTTTTTGTACTACTAATGCTTTTCTAAATGGGCAACAGGTATATAGGTTTTAGGTTTCTTAAAAAGCAGTATGCTACCAAATACAAGCCGCTGACATTAATGCGATTAATAAAGCTAGATACAAACATCAGTTTCTATTATTTTGTTTTTTGGGGAAGCCTTGTCTGTAAAAGTTTCATGAGTACTCACCAGTTAAGTTATATTATTTTTGTGTTGTTTTCTCTAAAATACTCTAACCACCTGTCTTTGTGGATCCAAAGCCTTTTCTTTCTTCCTTTATTTTCATGTATTTATTTTTCTTATTTAAACACAATTATTTACAAAGAACAAAGTTTTTCACAATACAGTTGTTAGAAATATTCATCGTTCAACACCAATCCCACCACTGGTGTGCTCCCAGCACTAACAAAGACCTCAGTTCCCACCGCCCCATTCCCATGCCTGCTCCTCTAGCCAGCACTAATTATATTCACCATTACAGCCCATATATGGGAATGGTATTGATAAAGTCATGACTATTTAATTCTATCAAATGTGATAGGATACCTAGTACATCAGTATTCCAGGCTTTGAGATATCATGTGGCCACAAAGTGGTCACACCCCGCTGGGGAGAACTGGTAGCTGCTTTGCTATTGGTCTGACTCTCTGGATCATGGCCTTGAGCACTGGAAGCAGTTTGTGGGCATGACCACCAGGCCTTCTGAAGAGGGGCAGAGGTAGGGGAGGGTCCCCGCTCAGCTCCACAAAAGCCTGGTAAAGCTTAGCTGTAGTGACCTGCATACCTGTTTTTGAATTGGCTTCTGTCTTGGGTGAGGCTCTGATGAGCTATGGAGTACAGGCTTAAAAATGGCTGTGATTGTGTTGCCTGAAGTTTTGCTGGCTTCAGAGGCTTTATTGGGGTGGGTCTGGACTAGAACCCGCCACCCCTCCTGAGCGCCTCACTGAGCTTGGGGAGAACTGGTAGCAGCTCTGCCATGCCATTTGTCTGTGTTTTTTGGATCATGGCTGTCAGCACCAGAAGCAATTCGTGGGCATGACCACCAGGCCATCTGGAGGAAACAGAGGTGTGGGGAGGGTTCCCCAGCTCCAGCTCCACGAATCTCTTTTGAACAAAAGTTTGTTTTTGGCGATCTGAGCCGTCCTTCTTGCTGTTCCCTTTTGCTGGATTCCATCTTTTCCTTTCCACTCTGGGCTCACTCTTACACTGCAGGAAATATTGAGAACTCAATCAACAGTGATCTCTTCACCTACATCTTCTTATGTAATCCTTTTATTCAACCTTTTGACTAAGTTCTATTACTACTGCCAATTTATAAATGGAGAGCAGGCTTAGAAAAAGTATTTGCTCAAGGTCATGCAGTTATTTTGGAGCAGAAATTGGTCTTAGAACTAGACTTTTCTGATGTTGATGTGGAATTTTATATCACAACAATCCTATAGTGTAAAAACAGAAGACATTTTCACATGAAAACAGATGTAGGAAAAAATGTTACAACAATTTAGAAGTTGTTATTACTTTAGTTGATGGAGTAAGGTGGATTTGAAGAGCAGGTGTTGCATGTGTTTCAAGTGCCTGAAAATAGTTGGACATCTCCGTTAGTAATTTGATGGAGGGTTAGATGGGAGGAAGAAAAGACAAGGGCTTTTGGGAGAGTGACTAGCATAAAAGGTACAGTAACAAGACAAAGCAGCAGGTGGAAGTATTGTCATTAATAAGACATTTTTGCTTATACAAGCTTTGGAAACTTTACCACTCACTAATTTCTTCCTTAAAAATGCAAATTAGAATTTGCAGTTTAATATCTCAGGGCCAACATGAACACAGGCAGGCAACAAAGTAGCTTGGGAAGGTGCATTGTTGCTGTTCTCCCTGTCCCAAAGCAATTTCTACTGAAAATTTCTAATGCTATAAAATTGATCCAAAGTATCATTCCTTTGGGTCAGAAGGATTTAGTTCTTTGAAGAAGTCCTTTAGTAAAATGCAGATATACTCCAGAGAGTGATAGTCAAGTACAAATAGCTGCCACTTAATCAAGGGCAAGATGAATCGACATCATTGCAGAAACTCAACAGGAGAATTCACCGATTTCCTGGTGCATGTTTTTTGTTTTCCCTTGGTTATCAAACGTTTGTTTAGCTGTCAAAACCTTTGTTCTTTGAGAGCCACACCTGGTGATACTCGGGTTCTCCTGGCTCTGCACTCAGGAATTTCTCCTGGCGGTGCTTGTAGCACCATATGGGATACCAGGGATCGAACTCTGATTGGCCTTTTTATGAAATATCTTTGCTCTTAAGACTATTGGTAAGTAGAAAACAAATTTCAGTATTGAAAGTTAGAAAACAAGTATAGTAACCTCAACAGATATTTTTATGCCATGGTGTATTCGATATGCCGAAAACAGTAACAGTAATGGACCTCATTCCCAACGAGTGGAGACATTACTGGTGTCTGCTCGAGCAAATCCATGAACAATGGGAAGACAAGTGATACAAGTGATTATTAAAGACAGGCAAAATAGCCAAATTGTGCCTGCAAGAAACGCAGAAATGGAATCAGTTGTAAGGTAGCACAAGCTGTGTCAAAGAAGCACATATGACTTTGCACTGCCCTTTGTCATTATGTCCTGACCTTGATCATTGTTTTCAGGTTGACCTAGATGTAAGGCAAATATAATGTCAGCTTAGTATTAGATTTGTTTAATTAATTGCTTCATGAAGTTTATATTTGCTTGATTGCATAGAGGAGTCATTTGATAGATTTTTTTAAACTACTTGCTAGCATAGAAAAAAATTTAAAAAATAGAAATGAAAATGTGGTTGTATTGTTTTCATGCTTCCAAAAAATTCATGAAAGCATTGTCATTTGGGTGTTATAGTCAGTAAACAAAATATTTGGAAATATGTCAGTCAGTATGGAGGTGCATTTGTAGTACATGAATAATACTAGCTAAAAGCTCACGTTGTCTCACATTTTCTGTAATAGTGATAGACAAACTGTGATGTCAGGGGAAAAGACATATATATATAATATATTATATACACATATGTATTTGTTATATTGTGTGTGTGTTTGTTTAGTGATATTGTACTTTAAGACTGCTGTGAGGTTTTTTTTTTTTTTTGCTTGGTGTTTGAGTGTGCACCTGAAAGTGGTCTGTCTCAGTCCTCTGGGTCGCTTCTGGAGCTGCTCTGTCTGGGTTGGGGGAAGGCATGCAGTGCCAGGGATCAGGCCTCTGCCTGCAAAGCATGCAATCCCAACCCTTTGAGCTATGCCTCTGGCCGCTGAGGTTAATTATTGAGATAAAGAAACTTTTCCTAGAGAATATTAAGAAACCTAAACCCTTTCCATGGGAAAGTGTCTTTGTTCATACCACAATTTTACATATATTTCTTGGGATTTGTCTGCTTCAAACACCAATCCATGGATCTCTGATTTAACTGTGCACCCAAGTGCCATGTGTCTTGATATGGTTACTACAGTACATATTTGGAAAAGGAAAATGAATAGTTCCTGGGGTTGTATGTTGCATTGTGGGAATGTTGCATTTAACTTGGAAGGTTTTCAGCCTAAAGTTTTTACATTTCATAGGCTTGACTAATTATTTGAAAATCCCCCTTTTTTTTCCTTTTTGGAATGCAGGATGTTTTTCAGTTTATCAGCAAGTTGGTACTTAAGGATGTAATGTAGGCTCACATTTTTTATTTTTCAAGTGGGTGTATGTTAGTATCAATATACAATGAAACTAAACTGAATTTGCTTATGCATGTTTGTTTTAAAATTTTCATACAGAATTGACCTACTCTCATGATCTTTAATGTTATTAATTGTCACAATAGCTGTGTTTTCTTCTCTTGCCCAGTAGATGGTACTATCAGCTTTATTATGAAATATATTGATTTCAGAGTTGATCATTAATTTTTTCCTGAAAAGTAAAAGTTATTTTTAGCTTTTTTCTTTCAGTTCAATTTGCCGCTGCCTAGACTGGTATTTTTAAGCAAACACACACTAGATATAGCAAATACATATTAACTGCACTTGTGCCTGGAATATATAGTAGGGAGAAGAAATTTTTCACTTTCCTTAACTATTTCAATTTATTATGTCTGGAAGATATTTAATAGTTACGTACTGTAAACAGGGAGGTTTTTTTAGGTGCTGCACCTATTGAAAAGACTGATTTTAGTATTTTCCCCAAAGATTATTCTAACATAAGCCTGGATCTGAGTTGGGGAAATAAACATTTTATTGGGATGATAACCAAATGTATTTTTATATTGAGGAATAGAATGTAATATTTTAAATATTGGCTGTATGCTTTTATCTGTGAGAAATCTAAAAAGTCAAATAAAACGTTGGACACACTGAGCTTATTGGTTATCCATTATCTGAGAAAATAAATGTTCTATTTCTTAGAAAGAAAAGAAATGCTGGAAGTTTTAACTTCATAAATATGAAAGTGAACCCAGCTGTTTTGAAGAGGATGGGGCCCTGATTAGTGGTAGAAGTTGTCCTCCATACACGTGGTAGGCCAGGCTGGTACAGAAAATATTTGATGCACGCCTTCCTTCAGGTATAGGGAAGAGTTTCAATACATGGAGTCAAAATGTCTGTGAAATCACAGGGCCCAGCTTCTCAGTGCTAAGTTGGCAGCCTGGAGCTAGCTAGTAGGCTTGTTCAGATAGTCTAGATAAGGCCTGTTGTATTGGAGGGCTAGAGGTGACATAATGAAGAATTTTAAAAGGCGCAACTGGAAATCATGTGACTCTTTAGCCCTCTTCATTCACATCTTGGAAAATAAGGTCATAAATTTGCAACTGCTTTCTGCTTTCTGGAACAGAGATGGTGCTTCTCTTTGAAATAAGGAACCTAGATAACCTAAGTTTATTCCTGAGAGAACAGTGACTCTCCTCTCTCTGATGTTAATTATGATCACTTGATCACTTGACTTCCCATAGATCATCGATTTACTCAAGCGGGCACCAGTAACATCTCAATATGTCCTGTCACATGCGAGATAGCCAAGGGCATCTGTCCACTCCAGGAACATAAATAGCCTCAAACCATTCCATCAAGTCATGGGAATGAGGTCTAGAATTGTTACTGGTATTTGGCATGTCAAATACGACACGGGTACCTTGCCAGACTCTGGCGTGCAGTGGGATACTCTTACAGTCACCTCAAAACTCGAGCATTTATTGATGAACTGCACCAGCCGGCGCAAGCTGGGCTGTGATCAGCTCTTCTGCCGGGTGGAGTTCTGACGATAGGGCAGACCGGATGTGGAAAATGGCGGCCCTCATGTTGTGGGGGTTCCTCTGGCTTCTTGCGAGGCCCTGCTGGGGTGGCAGGCCAGGGCTAGAACCCGCCATCACTCCCGGTGCCTCGTGATCAGCTGGGCACAGGGAGAGCAAGTAGCAGCTCTGCTCCGTGAGTGTGAGTCTCTGGATCAGCATACCTGGGCATAATTTTATAATTATGAAATAAATATAAAAGCCCTCAGCAAAAAAAAAAAAAAAATGTCTTTGAAGTTACAGGTAGTGTAAGAATCCTGTTTTTCAAGACTTCATGTGTTTACATTAAATGATACTTGTTCTGAACCCATTTCTGAGTTTTGACTCTTGGTACCTTCTTACTAGTTTCGGGTAAATGAATTTGGAGCCCTGGAAGTTATTACAGATGAAAGTGAAATGGAAAATGTTAAAAAAGCAACAGCTACCACAACTTGGATGGTACCAACTGCTCAAGAAGGTAAGAAAAAATCATCTGCATTGCCATTTCTTTGTTTTTGGAGTTTCAAAATGAGAATATTTAAGTTTTTTAATAGGCGGAAATTTAGAAAATCCTGGGTGATCTTTGTGTCCCATGTTCTTAGGCAAATTTTCACAGTGAAAGTGATATAGAACTAGCTTTTGTATTTAAAATAGCTATAAACTGTCTTCTTTCCCAATGTGAGATCTGTAATAGCACCCGGTTAATTGGTACTTATCAATTCAGTCCATGTTATAATGGCCTACCCAGGTGATTTAGCCAAAAGCCTGACACTTTTTCTCATCTACTCCAATGGTTGTTAACTAACACCTATATGCTGATGACTCTCTAAATCTATTATCTCCAGCCCCGACCTCTCCCCGAGCTCCAGGCCCGTATTTCCACCTGCCTACTGGACATCTCCACCTGGATGTCCCTCAGGTACCTCAAACTCCACATGTCTGAAATGCAATTCATTCTCTATATCTTTCTCCCCTCACTCCCAAATCTGCTCTTCCTTCTGTAACCCGTATTTCGGTTGATGGTATCATCCTCCACTCAGTGGACAAGTAAGACATCTAGGAGTCATCCTGAATTTGCTCTCTCCCAGTTCCAAAAGGCTATAACATAACCCTACTGGCTTTTGTTTCCTAAGCGTGTCTTAGCTCTGGCCTTTTCTTCTGGTTAATCAATCACTGCCTGTCCTCAATCAGCTCTCATTTGAACTGTTGCAGTAATCTAAGGAATTACTCTGCTTCTAATTTCTATATCTGAAGTCAGAGGAACTTATATAGATTGGCTTGTCTGACATTTTGCTGATTTCTTTTGGTCTTTTTAGCAGAACATACAAAGACCTGGGTGATCTGCGCCCATGCTTGCCTTATCTCTCTGCACTCTGTTTTGTTCTTTGCACAGAGTTGTCTGTCTGTCATTGGTGGCAGCACAGAACATACATACAGTTCTCCCAGCAACACATCATGAGGTTGCCCTTGCCTTTGCCCATGCTGTTACTCTGGCACAGATGCCAGTTCTCGCCTTGTCCTGTTGGTAAATTCCTCCTTGACCTTTCAAACCTTGTTAAAACTTTTATCAGAAAAACTTCTCTGTCCTCACCCTGAACAGAACGAACCACTTTGTCTTCTTACTGCTTCTGGAACTTGTTCATGCTTCAGTAATTGCATGTGTCACCTTTTAAAATAAATACTGGTTTTCTTGCCTGTCTGTCTTCTAGATTATTAGCTCTCTTGGGCAAGGTCTAAACTGTCTTTATCAGTATCTAGTGTAAATTGGTTCCTAATAAATGTTTGCTGAGTGAATGATTAGCCTAATAATTCAGTGAAAGAAAATGAGAGTTCCTCAATAATTTGGGTAGCTATGATTAAGGAGATCTATGTTAAAAGTAAAATAGATGTAGATTTAATCAATTCAGTAAACCAAAATTATTCATCAAAAAGTTACAAATATGAAATAACTTTGATAGTCCTTTTAAAATTTCATAAAATATAAGCATCAAAATAGTAAATCTAATGAAATTTTCTTCATTTTACTTTAAATTATGGAAGAAGCCTGGCAGAAGCCTTTATGTTTTCTTCAGTATTTTTGTTTTGTTACGTGAGATTCTAGTCTTCCCGAAGCCCATCTCCTGGTCCATCCCTAATGCTATTGTTTGATCATTCATTCAACAAACATTGTTCCTTTTTTGCTAACCATAGATTAAAATTTGCTAACAAAATTACTAGAAGAAAATATTTCAGAATAATCAGAATATTTCATTATGGTTTTATAACATTTTCTTCTTTCCATCTTTCAGTCTTTTCAGAGAAGACTGCGATGCCTTTCAGGTTGAAGGATCCAGTGAAAGTAGAAGGGCTTCAATTCTGTGAGAACTGTTGTCAGTATGGCAATGTAGATGAGTGTCTTACAGGGAGGAAACTATTGCAACCAGAATTGTGCTTCGACATAACAAGGACAAGTAGGTTATGTCTTCTTCTGTCTGTAAAATGGGTTGGCCAGTCCAAGATCACAGTGCTTAAGAATACAGAAGCTTTGTGTTCTGATGTCTGTCACTGTTCATGCTGTTTTTCCTCTTGTCTAGGATGCGCATGGCCCTAATCCTGGTAGGGAACCTGTGACTCGCGTATGTGCAATCTAAGTTGTACCGCACACATCCTGTCTGTGACGCAATCTTTTATTTTCCTTAGTTGTTCATATATGTTAATTCAATTCATTTGATTGTTCTCTATTACTATTTAGCTTTCTCTGGACCACACACACACACACACAAATTTTGATGACACTGGTGTCTGTGGAAACATTTTTGTTTATATTTAGGAGAGTTCTTAGGCTGAAAAAATGGTAAAAGCACCCCCAGTGATTGGGAATCAACTGAAGGAAGGTGGCCTTATGAATTTCTCTTATTGCTGATTTCAGGACAGAAGGAGGATTATGAAATGGTCATCAGTTCTGACAGGGCTCTCTGCCATTTGGGTGCTTTCTGACTAAATTTAACATTCATACAGAAGTTTATTTGCATATAATTGTATGTAGTGGATACTTCTGACTTTATTTTTGGTTTCAGAGACAGACCCAGCTGTGCTTAGGCTCTGTATGTAGGTGTACTCCTGGGGAGTCTTGGGGCTCCATATACAGTGCAGGTCTCCCATGTCAGATCCGGGTGGACTACACACAAAGCATGTGTTCTACCCACAATACTATTTTTCTGACCCAACATTTATATTTCAGTGGAGTTTCCCATGTATATGAGTCAGCATAGGTTTAGGAATTATTTTTTGGCCAATTAATATTATATATTTAGTTTTCTAAATATTATAGATATTTCTAAATATTATATATTTAGTTTTCTAAAATCTTGAATCTCAGTTTTAGGTACATCCTTTAGAAATACATTGACCTAAGTAAGAGAAGCTTGAGAAAGAAGCTTATAGAGCAGAAGTCATACACAGTTTCTGAATGTCTGTGAGAGAAATGAGCGGGATTGGAAAGACTATATGGCACTCATCTCAAGGAAAGTGTGTACTGTATGACAGCAAAATATGGTAGGGAACACGTTTAAAACCAGCCCATTAAAAGATTCAGAGGTGGTGGAGTAAGGAGATAGCTCAGCAGGCTGGAGTGTATGCCCCAGGTTTGATCTCAGCATTACTTGGTCCATGATGAGTGCTGAGCTGGGGGTAGCCCAGGAGTGCTGAGATGGGGTAGCCCATGAGCACTAATCAGGGAGTAACCCACTTTAAGTGACTTTTGTGTCACTTGAGCACAAAAGATTGAAAGAGGATAGAATATATTATATAGAGAATAAATATTTTTAAAAATACAGATGAGGGTTGGAGCAATAGTCCAGCGGATAGGGTGTTTGCCTTGCACACGGTCAACCTCGGTTTGATCCCTGGCATCCCATATGGTCCCTGAGCACCGCCAGGAGTAATTCCTGAGTGCAGAGACAGGAGTAACCCCTGAGCATTGGGTGTGACCCGAAAAGCAAAAATAAAATAAAATAAAAATACAGACAAGAACATTGGTATTTGGGGTGTAAGAACCAATGTAAGTATCCTTGAGTCATACTTCAAGGAAGGGAACCAATTAGGAAGAATTGTCACCAGAATTAAGAACCTTAGCATTTTTGAATATAAGTAGTAGTTCATGTCAGAGTGACTGGCACTTGTGAGCAGGTTTTGTGTCGACTTAAATGTTTAACATCATCAGGTATATAGCAGGAAGCACAATTGTTGGACTATGTTAGGTAAGAGAATTTTTTTCTTTTTTTTTCATAAAACATAAATGCTGGAGATCAGAGGTGACTACAAGAGTATGCCACCCGCACAGCAGAGCCTGGCAAGCTACCCGTGTCGTGTTTGATATGCCAAATACCAATAACAATTATAGACCTCATTCCCATGACCTGATGGAATGGTTTGAGGCTCTTTATGTTCCTGGAGCAAGCAGATGCCCTTGGCTCTACTAGCATGAGACAAGACATACGGAGATGTTACTGGGGCCCACTCGAGCAAATCGAGGATGAACAGGAAGACAGAATATTATATAAAGTTAGAGTTGTTCATTTTCAGTGGGTTTATCTTTCTTATTGTTAAATGCTTTCTTTAAAATTTCCCTAAAACCTATTTTTAAAAAAACTTTTTGGGTCACACCTGGTGATGCTCAGGGGTTGATCCTGGTGCTGCACTCAGGAATTACTCCTGGTGGTGCTCAGTGGACCATATGGGATGCTCTGAGATCAAAACTGGGTCAGCCATGTGCAAGGCAAAATGCCCTCCCCACTGTGCTGTCACTCCGGCCCCTAAAATATTTAGATAATTTTTTGCTAGTGTGGGTGACAGATTGGTAAACAAATTATTTTAAAGTTACTAAAATCTCTTCTGTAGCCTTGTTATCTTGTGAAATAAACCTAGAGTCTTATTTCCATTTTCTACTTTGGCAGTATCATATCTGACAATGCTTTAAAGTGCGCTTTTATAATATTCTAATGCATATACATTTCTTCTGGCGGTTAAATATTTTAATTTGGAAGGCAGTTTCAAAAAGTACTTTTGCATGATAATCAACATGTAGATGTTTGACTGGTATTGTTTCCTGTCACTGTTTTGGGTTTATAAACGCAACAGAGACCAGAAGGAAGAAAGGGACGTAGAAGACAATGAGGAAGAAGATCTCAAGTGCAGTCGGAAGAAAAAACCAAAATTGTCTCTGAAGGCTGACTCTAAGGATGATGAAGAGAAAGATGATGAAATGGTTGGTGTCTCAAGTGCTATGGAGCACAGAGGTGTTTACTTAGTGGGTAGTACCCAAGGCAAAGGCATTGGTTCTGGAGCTGCTTGAATCAGCGATCTACCAACCCTTCTGTGTTTCACTGTCCTCTCAAAAAAAGGATCAAAAATAAATAGCAGTAACTTGGGGATGAAGAAAGACAATGTCGGAGTTTATTGCTGGAGTAAAAGGGGTAACGGTAAAACCTTCAGTTTTGCAAATGGCTCTTAAATTCCTCTCAAAAGCAGAATGCTAGGCATGTTTCAGTAACTTGCAGCCAAAGCTCATAAAACCACGTGAGTGTGCAAGAAATGACAGATAAATATCACAGTGTATTTGAAGAAAACCAGCATAAAAATGTGCCAATTAAAATATAAATATATTAATGCCTAAAGAGTATATAAGTTATTTTATGTGAAACAACATTTGGAGGTCTTGAAACATTTCCTTTAAGCTCAGTATTGAGTGATGATTCTTTGTTATTCTAGAATCTGGGAATCCAGGGATGAGTAAGATTACAGGACAGTGGCCCTTCTCAAGGACATTAAATTCTTGTTAAGGGTCATAAAATAAACAAGAGAAGCATCAGCTTGTAAATGTGCTTCTGAGAATTATAATAGGGCATTGGATGGGCTGACTAAGTTATGTTGTCAGGGAGACCTCCCAGAGAAGATGACCTGAACAATGTGATCTGACTAAGAAAAACTGAATCACATATTTCTAAAATTGGGAGTAAGGAGCCCTGTAGGCATTTGCACTACTAAGAAAAGTCCAGAAGGTTAGCACATTAGTAGTATGTTTCGCTTTTAAAACTATTTTCTTGAGCTTTGGCAGTTAGGGGAGAGAATGGTATAAGCTGAAGCTAAAGAAGCACATTTAATAGTCTAGGTCATGTGATACTTAATTCAAGCCAGGGGATTGAATCTTTCTTTCGCGGTGTGGTGGAAAGCCATTGAGAAGATAATGGCAAGAGAAATTCTTTGGTATGACTTGATGTTTTTAATTGGCCACTCTAGTTTTGACTCATAAGGATGAAAATGGAATTAGAGGAACTAACTCTGAGTTCATGGCAATAAACTAGAAAATAGACTACTGTCCACGGTGGGTTAATTGTAAGATGGTCTTCAGTATATGTGGTGGAAAAAAGAATCAGATATCTCTTAGAATTTTGGCAAACCAGAATTCTGGTTTTGCCAGATTTGACTGGATGGTCATGCCACATGACAGAGAATGGGAAAGAAAGAGCAGAAATTTAGTCCTTGGACCTTGTGGTACTTATCAGACATTCACATAAAGATACCCAGTAGCAGTGCATGCATTACTATCGAAAAACAGTTAAGGTTGGGGCTGAAGATGTGGGCTGCTATACATGAGTTTTGAAACCAAGGAAGATGGTTTTAGTTAAGAAGATAAGGGCTCTGAATTGGTGGCGTCATCAGCAAAGGGCCTGAGAAAGAGGAGTTGGCGAGGTGTGAGGAAAGCCAGAACAGAGTGATCAAATAAGGAACTAAAAGACGAAAGTGCTTTAAGGATTCAGGAGTGGTATCTGTGCTATTTCCAGGGTGTAATTCTTGGAAACATTCTTGTTTTCTGATGACCTCAGGCCAAAAGCAACACAGTTCTCAAGTGACCTATTTTCTCACTTTCCTTAAAAGTTATGAAGTGAAATTGAAGAAAAGTATCAAAAAATACTTTTAATGACAGTTGACTTTTCACTGGTGCCAATTTTATGAACATAGGAAAATAAAAACAAAATTGCCCTTGCTTTTTGTAGGAGAACAAACAAGATGGAAGAATCCTCCGAGGTTCTCAGAGAACGCGAAGGAAAAGACGGGGTGATTCCACTGTGTTAAAACAGGGTAGGTTGATGAAGGAAAGGATTTAGTTGTGGCTTTATTAAACTTAAAGTATTTCACACAAGGAGGCATTTTAGTCTTAATTGCAATGCACACCATGCCAGTTAAAACATTGCTTTGAGGGTTTTCTTTTGATTACAATTTTTTAACCAAACTCAAAGCTTTTGAAAAAGTAAAATGGGAAAATGGAAAGTAGCAACTTTTGAGTAGTGTTAGAGCAAACATGAACATTTTATTTATTCACCATAGGTTTTCTTTCTTTCGTTTTGAACCCCAAACTCCCTGTATTATAAATCAAGATTTATTAATTAATAATTAATTAACTAGTAATAGTCCTTTAATGTTTATTTTATTTTAGATTTCCTTGAATAAATTAAAGGATGGTTTATAAATAATACCATCTCAGTGTGTGCTCTGTTTTCTTTTCCTTTGTTCTTTTTATTTTTGTTTATTTTGCTACACTTCTGATTGTAGTCAGACTCTGTTTCTCTGTTTGGTACAGGGGATTGAATTAGGGTTAGCAGTATGCAAAGGCAAACACCATAATCTCTCTACTACTTCTG